>JAATLQ010031708.1:0-11907 GCA_013421005.1 Heliconius erato x Heliconius himera
AAACCTAACCCAAACCTAACCCAAACCTAACCCAAACCTAACCCAAACCTAACCCAAACCTAACCCAAACAAGCAACAACATTTTGTTTAGTTTGTGGAAAAAAAAAACAAAAAAACCGACTATCACCGGGTTACAAAATCAGAACCCTAGCAAACCTTTGAAGTATATCAACCAAATTAAATTAGGAAAAGTACCAGCTTTTAAATAGAAAATCATCAAAATATTCTATTATATATTTTTTTTTGTAGCATTGATAATTTTTTTTTTCTGTAAGACGCGTTATATTTATTACGTTCATTAGTTTTTTATTTTTAATAAAATATTAAATTATTTTTTATTTAAATTTAGATGTTTTTTATAATTTTATTTTTTTCATAAAAAAATATATTATTTTTTTATTTTTTTCACTGCCATCTAGACAAGAACAAGATGGCGTGATGTAGTGATAATTGAGTGTCATGCTACGCAATAATATGAGTTGACACAAATAAAGGTTATGTTTATTTTATATATCAGTGATATAAACTTTGATCATTAGTTAATAATTAATAATTTTACTAGAAAATGATAAACTAGGTTGTTGTAAATATATTCTTATACCGGAACAATAAAGTGACAACTTAGTTAATTACTAGTATAACTGAAAATTCTATGTAAACAAATTAAGTTATGTAAAAACAGTGAAAAAAAATCTATGTTTTGTAAATATTGAATATTACGACTGCTAATTATCTTACTTCTGTTATGTAATGGCTACAGAACCACACACAATACACGTAGAAACTTTTTAAATATTTTTATTGAAATTATGAATAATAAATGATGGTAAGTAATCTTAATATTCTATTTTTCATTTCACTTATAATATAAACTATCATGTCAGAAACTGTATAAATTCTGCTTTGGCTCTCCTAACACTTGAATTTTTTGAACAAATGCCTACTCATTATGTTTTTACAATTTATAAGTACTTATGGCTGTCAACAAAAAATTCTTAATTTTCTTAGTATCATTTTTTTTATTATTATTAAATATACTTACTTACCAACCTACACTGAACAAAATACCTTATTTAATTTGTAATTAAAATGTTATTTTTTATTTCCAGAAATTCACAGTTAAAGTCATCTGTTTTACTGGTATCAACGGTCCTATGGGACATTTTTCTGATATTTTAAGAAACATACATACATTAGTGTATCTGAGGTATGACGACCGAGTACATTAGAAGACAATATTCAAGAATGTCTGACATCTTGTTTTATCATAATGAGAAAAACTATTTATCTTAAAACATAAAACAGGGTATATACTTTTTTATACACCATATAATTACATTAGAATTGAAAGATTTCAAAATAAATTAATTAAAAAACGTATTTAGAAATGTATAAATTTATTTATTAGAATAAAACTAATCTGTTTTCAGGTTCCTCATTGTAAATTACTGTTACAATAATATAATTACAAAACAGCCTTCACTACTCATTATTATTTTAATTACTTATTTGTATGTTAATATTGTATTTAATTAAATATTTAATTATTGAATTTAAATGTTTGTACTTTTGCATTTTAAAGAAAGAATCAAAATTTTAATTTAATTATGATTGAGGAATAATGTCAATTTTAAGTATTGTTTTATATTTTCTTGAGTATTTTTGTAGAACTCTTTAATTTACTTTACAGTTTCTAATTTTATACTGAAACTAAAAATGTCTCTCTTCTCCGGCTTGCTCTAAAATTAATTTCTCCACAAACAACAATATCATGGTATACTTTTAAAATATTGTTTTCATATTTTATATCTCGAAATAAACGTTCAAAGTATCGGTCTTTTATTTACCTACAACAACTAGCGACATCTGTGGAACTCTTTAGTCTCTGGAAATTGTCTCTATTGAGATAGGTTATATATGATGATAGAATGATTAAATAAATATTCTTCTATGTTGGTGAGGACTTACGCACATTTTTATTGCACATGCAATATTTATATGATTTGTACATATAATATTTACTAATCAAGTGCCTGTAACATCTCTGGCCGTATGATAATGGTTTTGTTAAGTTTGTAATTTTATTAAATAAAAAAAAATATACTGCTATACAAATGTGAAACAAAAAATAAACTTAATATATTGACCGTTTGGCAGTTCTCCTAAAATTGTTATTTTTAACCAAAAATTATATCTTTTTTAAAACCAGCGTGTAAAGCCGTAATTTTGCTGTTTTTTTACCTATTTTAAAATTAATTGAATTTGAAAAAAATCAACATGGCACAGAAACCAAAAAAATATAAAAAAGTGCCATCTGTCCAGAACTGGATTCATAACAATTACATTTAAAGAAATGTGGAAATACTTAAATAAGAGATTTAAATTAATAATATTATAACAAAAAAAAATATTCGAGATTTCCTTGATAACTATTTTCATTGTATTCGAAGTAATGGTGTTAGGAATGTTAATCCTACATGCATGCAATTTATGAATGCCTACAAAACATTGTTGATTAATAACATGAATTCACCTCATTCCATTAATGCTAATTGTGAAAAAGATGATTATCCACCATTACAATCATTGACCTTTTTATTATCAGAGAAATGTGGTTCTGAAGATCCTCGCAATTTCGGGATTAAGGGGATCATCCCATAACGGTCATCCGACGTTTTATTTTTTCAAATGTCCAACTTTTCGTATATTCATTTGATGATAGTTCATTCCGTGCATTAAGGTTTACAGATTAAAACGCCCTTTAATTTTTTTGTTTCTGATAAGCCAATCAGCGGGAATCGTGGAGGAAGTATCTAAATCCTAAAAAACAGACCTTCACATGGGGTGACCACCTTAAGGATAGACCAAAAAATTCTAATAAAATTAAATATAATTCATAGTACTGGCAACTAAATTAGTTGTGAACTGAAAAAAAATTGAAGTTTCATTTCAATTTGTTTTCATGGAGTTTGCTATTGTTTTCGCATATTATTTAATTTAGTTGATATTTTTAAAATTACGTTATTTAAGTATATACTTTATTTCCTATATTTTACTACGTAGTTTAAATTTAGCTATTAAAATGTCTAAAAACAATCTTAGAAAATGTGCTAAGTGTGGTAAAACACGTACTCAAGATATGGCCATTTCCTTTCACAGATTTCCTAAGCCAAGAAAGGAAAATAGTACCAAGTAAGTGATTAGACTCCAAATCTTAATTGATTTATTTAATTATATAGCCAAAAATAATAGTTAATAAAAACAAAAGTGTGCAATGGCGGCTGCGATGCCTCACCCAGTTTTAACTAAGTAATGTATAACTACTCTGAAGCTGTAAATAAATGAGCTTCTCGTTTCCCGCAAGCAGGAGGGTAGACAGAGGGAACGTAGTGTTACGGTACTCCGTTTGCTACTTTCCGCTGAATTCTGGAGACTGCTTGTTGAGTGACGAAACTCAATACCTAGGTGTATATATTTTCAGAGCACAGGCTTGGGCCAAATATTGTTGACCCACTAAAGATTGGATTTCTATGGAATCATTACATTCTCTATTTATTGCCAATAAAGTCCTATGTAGGAGACATTTTAGTACCTAGATATTAATAGACAAAGACTGAGGATATATGCTGTGCCAGATTTGTTTGAGCAACATTTACCTATAAATAAAGAAAATTATGTTAACCAAATACAGTTATATTTTTCAATTAAATAATATATTGTTTGCTATTCTGTATTTCTTGTAGCTAACTATTTTTAATATTTTCTATATTTTTGCAGATTAATAATCAGACAAGTATAATAATGCAACCAAAGCTTCAACTTCTGGAACTCCAGTCACACAAATTGAAAATGTTAATTTGCAAATTACAACAAATTATTTTCTTCAACAACCCGCAGAAATTAAAGTCACACCTAAACTAACAACAAAAGAAGATGTATGTTATTATTTTATACATACTTAAATATAACCGTCCAGCCATTGTAGCCCAGGGGCACAAGGGTGTGACTGTAACGTGACAGTTGTGGGTTCATTCCCCACTTGAAGAAATGAAATATTTATTTAAATTGATATTTCCATTTCTTCGCTCTAGTTTCAAGACAAAGGGCGGTGTTGAGTTCCGCCACTCAACACGCAATGCCTCTAAAAATTCGGGGGAAAGTCGGGAATGGAGTGTCTTGTAAATATAGCTACAGGCTGCAAATGGAATGTCTTATACATACAGCTAACTAGGATACAGAGTGAAGCTGATTTGATTTTCGTAAACGTAATACATTTTATCATTAATAATATTTTTATATATAAAATTTGTGTCTGTAAATTACTGACACATATGACATAGAAAAAAATATTTATTTATTATTGTAAAAGTATACAAAACTCTTTGTATTTCAGAATGCAGATTATGTTGTGGTAAATCGAAAGTCTGAAGAAACTTGTTTACTGATCCACTCTTCTAAAAAAAGAAAAGGAATGCTCAGTTATTTAAATGTGAAAAAAATATGAGCCAAAAGAGAATAAAAAGCATGGTAATCGTTGCTAAAGTAATGAGGTTGCAACTCAAGCCCTTGTATTTATACTTTCTGGTATAAAAAAAATGGAAGCTGCCTATTGCATTCTATTTTTTGCACAGTTTAAAAGCAGAGTAGCTTGACTGTGATTTTAAAAGGTGTAAATTTATTATTTAATTTTAAAGATTTATTTAAGTTTTTAATTTTGAGTTGTAATATTTAAAAAAATATAAAAATTGATGGAATATGGATGTGTATACTTTTTTCAATTGATGACAACACATGTTTTTTTTATGGAAAAGATAAGGCAAACGAGCGTGCAGATCACCTGATGGTAAGTGATTACCGCCGCCCACGACCGCGTGCAACACCAGAGGAGCTACAAGTGCGTTGCCGGCCGCCAAGGAGGGTTGCGCGCCGGAGCCCGGCATTACCATTAGGTAATGCATTAGCAAAACGCAGTGGCATAAAGCCACTACTTAACGCCGGTTTTAAATGCCGGGGGTGGTCACGATCCGATCTGCCCATGTGTGTTGCCATTGCTGGCGACGTGACTCTACCACACGTACTTTAGTCGCCTCTTACTACACCACCAGTACCAGGATGATCCTATTCTAGGCCGGGACCACATGGCAGATGATTTAACTAATATTAAACTTTTTTTTTCAGGTGCTGAAGGAATGGCTTGATGCAGTTATGAATGTACTTGCAACTGTATACGACTTCTCTACTGTTAATTTAAAAGTTCTTAAAACATTAGGAGCTACAACACAGGAGCCATTTTTTACTTTGTGTGAATGAGAAATTATATCAATTTTAGATCCACCACCAAATTTGATTAAATGTACGAGAAATTTGTTCATGAAGCATGATGTTGAGTGCAGTACTGATATCTATAATAATGAAAACCCTGTAATGGGTAAGCATATTATTTTTATTTTATTTACTTATACTAGGTAATAAAATATGTTCCATTATGTTGGTATACATCTAATTATGAGTGTATGTATTATATATATGTGTATTTAGTATTTATATGTATGTATGTATCTAAGTATCTATGGATATTGTATATACCTATGTATGTATATATATATATATATATATTTCAAATAACAATAGAAAAAAAAAAAAAATTATCTAGTACTCAGTACACCCCTTCCCATGTCACTTACTTATTCTCTCCTCTACCCCAAGGTTGCCTGGAAGAGATCGCTCACTTAGTGATAAGGCCGCCTATTGTGCTCCAATGTGTCATGGTTAATGTTCAATATGTATATGTATTTGGTGTACAATAAAGAGTATTTTACTTTTACTTTAGGTACTCATACTAGGTACTCATACTAGGTACTTTTACTAGGTTCGATTCCCACTTGATGAGATGAAATATTTAATATTTTCATTATTATTAATATCCACTCGATAATTATATTTCAGGCCAGTCGTGAATCAGGGGATCAAAGTGTGCTGCAAAGTAATTTTAATTTATTAATATATAGAAAACTGTTTTATTAAAGGTATTGCAAAATGGAGTCATTTTGAAGCATTTTATAATTTAGAGAAAAATAATACTAACTGTATATTTGCTACTGCTCTGACTGTTATCTATTGTGAAACAACCATGTCATGCTACACTTATATTATAACAATTCTGTAGCTCCTATATAAGTGATATTTAAGAAAGGAATATAAGAAAAGTGTATGTATTAATAAAAATGTTCATTATAAAATTAGATGTAATTAAAAAATGAGTTCATCATACTTCTTACATAACATTTTATAAAAAAAAAAATATCTTTAAAACAAAAATAACATCCAGCAATACGAATTTTGTACAAATTCTTTTATTTCAGATGAACTTCCCTCTGAAGATCACGCGACAGCAACATTTTGAAAAAAAATGATACTGTATTTGATGGTGTTAATGCTGACACCGCGCCGAAGGAAAAAATATTTAACAATTATGACCAAAGAAGTCCTAATTTAGCTTTATTTATTGAGATGAGGAAATTCATTTCCTTAATAAAATATCTTAACACTCGTTCCATCCCAAGAAGGTTGTATACACACTCTAAACGCAATTGAAAAATTGTATTGTAATCTTAAAAAAATGAATATTACCACGTTTTCTACTCGTCATTTAAATCAAGATTCCTTAGAAAATTTCTTTCGTTGCGTCAGATGTAACTGTAGGTCAAATACAAGGCAATTTATAGCAGGAATAAAAACGGCTATTGTAAGCAACTTGCGACACACATTGACAGGACAAAAGACTAATTGCGAAAATGATACTGCTCAGATTGCAGATAATCTAACTAGTTACCACTTAGTTAGTTAGATATGTCTAAAATTACTTATGACATTGATTTTGAAAAGATGGCGGCTGATGCAGTTGAAGAAGTACAGAGGGCGACATCATAGACTCAAGCTTATGCATACGTGTGTGGTTTCATTGTAAAATTTTTTTCTTACAGCTTCTGAAGAAGCATATATATTTCATATATTTACAAATTTGAAAGAAACTAACTTAAATACTACATCATTAAATTATGTCCACAAAAATGTTGTAACAAATATAGAAGCTTTAGCCACAGAAGTTACGTAGGCTGCAGTTGGAGGGTTAAGAAAATACGATTTTTATGTAAATTTATATTAATAAAAATTTTAATTGAAATACTTGAATTAAATCTAACTTATATATAATTGTTTGTCCTCAATGTTGGAGACAAACAAACAATATTGAATCTAAATCTAACTTAACCTACGACTTAATTACTCCACGATGGAATAATAAGTGTGGGAACAGAAGAAATTCCTTTCGCACCGGCGCTGTTCATCCGATCGCCTTCCTTGTCAGCATTTTTTGACGCTCGGCCGCCTATCAGACGGACATATTATAATATTAAATAAGTTTTCCGCCTGTGACACCGAGCGCTATATAACACAGGCATAAATAAGTATTTAAAGATCAGGATGGGAACCACACTTAAGAAAACATTCTGCTATCACTTAATCGAATAAACTTTGATTATCTCTATAATTGTACAGATCATTTAAATAGAAATATAGAGCATGTAAAAAACTACATTTTATATATGTCTTAACAGATTTATAACTTTAAAAAATAGAGAAATGATTGAAGATGACAAACTGAAAGAATAATTAGGACATTAAAAATTTTAAGAAACAAATTAAAGTATGCATTGCTTATTAATATTCGATTTTAAATGTTTGTTTCTAAGTACTAAAAAGAACGAAATCCCCAGTTCAGTGAATAATAAATCATTAGAAGTAAAGAAGCCAGTTGTTATTAATGTGTGATAAAAAATAAAACGTTTTTACATATTTGTTTCTTTTATTATACCTATCAAAATTTTATTAATTACACCCTCAATAATTTAATTCATGGGATAAATTTGATTGCAATTGACAATTAAATATTAACATATTTTGTTTGTACGGAAATCACAATTGTTTATTTTTGAATAATTATAATTAACTGGTAATTGTGATTTCTGAATACAAATGTTTATTTGTTAATATTTAATTGTGAATTGCATTTTAAATTATCCCAAAATTGCGCAATATTAAATGAGCTTCAATTTTAATATTTCTTTTTTCTATAAGTTTCTTGGTGCTCGCTCAGAGGGCGCTAGTAGTATAAACGTGTAAAGCTACTGTCAATTTTTTCAGTCACATACAGTTACATATACAGGGTGGAAGTGTCAGCAGTACATTAAATGAAACCACAGTTTTAATTACTCTATAAAAGCCTAATATAATTCAGAAAAAAATAAATTCCTAAAAATGAAAAAGTTTTTTTTTCAAACAAATTAAATAATAAAATTGTCATTTTAAAACAAAACGCCATTTGTAAGGATGACGCACGCACACATAAACCTATCAAAGGAACACCGCCGCACACGCCTCATTTCGAAATGGAGTCGTATATATTGGCGATAAAGTTCAAAGTTGTTTAACCTTTAGAAGTATTTTTGTAGTAGTAAGTGTTTATGTTATTGGGATCTATACGTAATCGCGTCACACGAAATACAGGTATGGATAAAAATCGTGAAGTGAAAAAAAAATCCTACGTCCAAACTGTTGAGGCATCTTGATTAATTTCTTTAGGTATAGGTTTGAAATATTTTACCCTATATGCTGTTTCCGTAAATGGAGCGCTGCCTCTTCCACCCTGTATATATATATGTAACTTCTTCTTCCTTCCTGGCATTAATCCCGGCATTTACCAGGGTCTGCCATCTTGCTAAACCTACTCCACATTGCACGGTCTTTAGCGTCCTCACACATTTGTACAATAATAGATTTTAGGGTTATATAATTTGTTATATGTTCAGGCCAAATGTTTATTATAATTTAATAGCAATAATTTTTAAATCACATATATTCTCTTCGCATATTCGTTCCGTATATTATTAGGTTGATTTCTTGGAGTAATCATTAAAACAGCAAATTTAGGTGTGGACACGTGTAATTCTCCAGTTGAACAAGAAAGAAATATTACAATGCCACGGTAGGGTAATTGTAAGACAAAATAAAATACATTTTGTTGTTTTGTGATTTAAAAATTATTGCTATTAAATTAGAACAGGCGTTTGGCCCGAACATGCCCCCCGGACACTAATATACAATCACACAGTGGCGCAGCTATTGATGTTAATTGAAATATTCAATTATCTATATATATAAAAGGACTTGTGCTGACTGACTGAGGTAAGACGCACGCAGAGCCGTAACCGCTGATGGTAGAAACCTGAAATTTGGGCAGATGTTTATTTCATATTCTGGACATCCACTAAGAAGGGAATTTGAAAAATTTTAACCCTAAAGGGATGAAATAGGGGTTGAATGTTTGTATGGAAAAAAATTTGAATCTGTACCGATTTTTATAAAATTTGAAATTCAGGCTTTTAAAAATATTTCATTGAACACGTGTTTCATGGTTTTTAAGAATTCACCCCCTAAGGGTTCAAATAAGGGGTTGAAAGTTTATATGGAAAAATCTTTAAATTGCCATCGATTTTTATAAAAAATTAAATTCAGACTGTTAAAAATGTTTTATTGAACACATGTTTCGTGGTTTTTTTAGAATTCACTCCTAATAAGCGGGCGAAGCCGCGCGCGCCCTCTAGTCTAAATATAATATAAATTCTCCATACTCTTCTGAATTTAATAATATTATAGTAGTAGTAGTAGTAGTAGTTGTAGAAAGTGAAAAAATAAAATACATCTCTAATTTATCGATTTTATTGAATCACACATTTATACAATAATAGATTTTAGGGTTATATAATATGTTCAGCGCCAAACGCCTGTTATAAATTAATAACAATATCTTTTAAATGACACATACGCTCTTCGCACATTCGTTCAGCTTATTATCAGGTTGACTTCTTGGAGTAATAATTAAAACAGCAAATTTAGGTGTGGACACGTGTAACTCTCCAGTTGAACAAGAAAGAAATATTACAATGCCACGGTAGGGTAATTGTAAGACAAAATAAAATACATTTTGTTGTTTTGTGATTTAAAAATTATTGCAATTAAATTATAGCAGGCGTTTGGCCCGAACATGCCCCCGGACGTTGAAAGCTCGCCTTTCTACCAATTTGATCAAACAAGGGACACATTTTACTAAATGCTAACCGTAAAGAGGCCAGTTGTGGCGCAGCGGCACGATATGTGACTGTAAACCGACTGGTTGTGGGTTCGATCCCCACTCGAGGAGATGAAATATTTACTTAAATTTATATTTCCATTTCTTCGCTCTGGTGTCGAGGTTAAGCGCGGCGTTGAGTTCTGCCACTCAATACGCAATGCCTCCAGAGAAAGTGGGGAACGGTGTGTCTTAACACTGGGTTCCCTCTGCCTACCCTGCAGTGTGCGTGATACAGCGTGAAGCTAACCGTTTGAAGTTTTGATGTCAACCACACGGCTGATGCCATCAGCTCCAGGATGAACAGCTACAATTCAGCCCATCTTCCATTTTAACGGCGGAAGATTGTCATCTTTAATCACAACTAAACTATCAGATACCAACAACGTTGAATTGTTTGAGCGCCATTTTACTCGTTGCTGTAGTTCACTGATATATTCTTTGGATCACCTGGCCCAAAAATGTTGACGGAGCTGCTCCAACTTTTGGAATCTGCTCAAATGGCTGGTAGGGCTGTCTTAATAATCAGGAGTTGACAGGGCCGTTAGAGGCTTCCCAATAAGAAAGTGGCCTGGTTTGGCGCGGCGTTGAGTTCTGCCACTCAACACGTAATGCCACCAGAATTCGGCAGAAAGTGGGGAACGGAGTGTCTTAACACTAGATTCCCTCTGCCTACCCTGCAGTGTGCGGGATACAGCAACAAAACGGTAACGTGGATCAACGCCAGGTATAATAATAAAAATTGAAAAATAAGTCCCGCTGAGTTTCTTGCGCTGGTTCTTCTCAGGTCTGAGGCATTAACTTTACATATTTATAACAGTAATATACGGTAACAGTAATATTTACCACAAATAATTTAATATGTAGCTCGTAAAGTAATCAATTCTTCACTGTCTGTGGTAGCCTACTCCGAATGATATTCTATGGTACTCTATAGTTTATTTATGTAGGTAATAGTTCCAAATTCAAAATATCTATTGATGATGTTGTTACTTGTTGACTTCGGTATTCAATTAAGGTATATATTTTTGTAATAGTTTATGCTTTTTTTCCGTTGAGTTGAGCTTAGATTCCTCCGGTATTACTATACCGGAGGAATTTTACTATTACTGTTACAACTGAATTTGGAATAATTTGTGCTGTATGTATTCCTGGGTGCAAGGAGAGTGGAGGTATTTTTGATTTTAATAATATATAATTATATGGTGTATAATTGTACACTATTGTACCAATAGTTAAAAATATAAATACAGAAAACAAAACACGTATGTAAAATATATTATGTGGCTTCTCTGCTTTAATTTTATCTCAATTTATTATACGTAACAAACATTTTGATTATTATTATATAAAGTAAGAAAGTATAGTAAAGTAATAAAGTAAGAACTGGGTACGCAAATAACTCTATTTTCTATTTATACTACTAAGTGCTAGTATTTTCTAGGTCCGAAACAAGCCCGTAGTAACAGTCACTTTTCACATTTACTACGAGGGGCTCGCCAAAAGTAAGGTTCCCTATTTTGTAATTCGGCTTCGGAGCGCGGGAAAAATTTGAAACTTGGCGGGATATTCCGCTAGGATGTGGTGGCCACACTGATTTTTGGAGGGAAGTGATCCGATAACCTGGTCGACCGTATCAGTCTTGTAAACATGTCGAGTGCAACCCCATCCGTGTCCGCCTCTGAACTGAGAGCAATAATTCGTTTTTTCACGTTAAAAGG
>JAATLQ010031709.1:0-11910 GCA_013421005.1 Heliconius erato x Heliconius himera
GCGAATCAGTTGAAAACCTGGTAATGAGTAGCAAGACGATGGTAAACATGGCTTAAGCCATGATTCCGAGACAAGGATTGCGTGAATATTACGAGACTCAAAAGATGCAAGCATATCAGGAAAATGAGCCGGAATACTCTGAGCGTTAATGTGAATGACATTGAAATTTTTCAAACATGTTGAGAAATAAGAATCAAGGGTATCATTGAGAGAAGGAAAAGATATACTGTGGAAACTGTGTATGTATGTAGGTATGTATCTTTGTACCCTTGTAATTATTAAGCCAATTAAACAATTTTGATAAATGATACGTTGGATTTGTGCTGGATATATTAATTTAGTTTTTTGTTTTGTTTATAATTGAATTGTTGCCTATAAGATTTGAAATATAATAAAGAAGTAAATTAAGAACAAGTAGAAATTTAAAAAAAATATACGAAAAGAAATATCCAGAAAATAAAACTTTAAAATACTATTTTTTAATAGCGCCATTTGACATAGCAGGACAGCATCACATTTTACGTAGGTAGGTATTTTTTATTTCTCCGTTCTGGCAAGACAAAGCGCGGCGTTGAGTTCAGCAACTGAACACGTAAAAAATATACATATAACTTACACCATCATGTCCAACGCATCTCATCTCCCTCGTGCGTCTTCCAGGTCCACAAGTAGTGTGGGGTTGCGTCAGCACACAGGGCCCCCACGGTAAGGATTTCCATGAAGCGCATCGTGGTGTGGTACAAGTACGTTTCTCTTCTAAGGGAGGACAAGGTGCCCCACCACCAGAAGCAGCAGCTGTTACACGACGTCTACGCACGCTATAGCCTGTTTATTATAAAATAAAAAAATAAAGTACGGTCGACGAGTCGTGGTCGCTCTGTTTACTTTGGCTAGCTTTTGGCTTTCTTAACTTCAAATCAAAAATCTCGAAATAAAATCTGCGAAGCTATTATAAATTCAAGACGGCCACGACTTGTCGACTGTACTGTATAGAATATAACACAAGAATTCTGTAATAAACACAAAAGTTCTGGTAGCCATCTCTTGTAAAGCAAATAAAGCTTGTATTAGGAGATCTTCTCCTTTTCACAGAAAATGTACAATGGCTGTATAATATAATCATTAAAATACTTAGACTTACACACTTAAATTAAATATCTTGTTAATTTTGTTATTTAGTTTAAATTATAATTATTAATTATTTTAAAAACATGATATAAATTTTCTGTTAATACAATAATAACTAATAATAAAACGAGGCCAGTCGTGGCGCAGCGGCACGAAGTGTGACTGTAAAATTGACTGGTTGTGGGTTCGATCCCCACTCGAGGAGATGAAATATTTAATTAAATTTATATTTCCATTTCTTCGCTCTGAGTTCTGCCACTCAACACGCAATGCCTCCAGAATTCGGCAGAAAGTGGGGAACGGAGTGTCTTAACAATAGGTTCCCTCTGCCTACCCTGCTGTGTGCGGTATACAGCGTGAAGCTGACAATAATAAACGCTTAAAAACAATTTCAGCTAGTAATTATTTCAGTAAAAAACATTATAAAGAATATAAAAACCTGTCGTAGTCAATTGCTGGACCGGAAACAATGGACATCCATCAGTAGGTTGGCAAGTTCCCCACTCGCTCCACTCTCCTACTTCACAGTCACGAGGGCATGGCACCTGAGTATATAAAAGTAAGAAAAAAATACATAAAATATAATTATTTACAACCTTATTTAAATATGCTACTTACTAGTTTTTTTAGCTTCACGTTATATCCCGCAGGTAGCAGGATAGGCAGAGGGGACATGGGAATCTAGTGTTAAGACCTCCGTTACCATTAAGATACTTCCGTTTTGCGCAGAATTCTCGAGACATTGTGTGTCGAGTGGCGGAACTTAACACTGTGCTTTACCTCGTTACCAGAGTGAATAAATGAAAATATTTATTATTTTATTTGCTTGAGTGAAAATCGAACCCACAACCTGTCGCGTTTACAGCCATACGCATGTGCCACTAGGCTACGACTGGCCTCACTACTTACCTACTAGATAATAAAGTTTATTTGCCTTTCCATTACCAGAGTTTTGAAAAAAATAGGTTATAGGTTATACAATATTTGCGTAAACACAGATAGTATCGAAATAAAAAACTTCATTCAATTTATACGGACATGTGATGTATTAATTTTGCAGAGGCCAGTCGTGGCGCAAGGTTATAAGATGACTATAGACGCGACAAGTGATGCTGAATTCTGGAGACAAAGCGAGGCGAAGAGTTCCGCTACTCAACACGCAGTGGTTCCAGAATTCGACGGAAAGTGGGAAGCGGAGTGTCTTAACAACAGGCTGCCTTAGCCTACCTACTACATGCAGGATACAGCGTAAAGCTGAAAGAAAATCACATATATGATATGCGTTACTAAAGAAGTTATGTAAATAATAATTTAAAAGTTATTTAATCACCTCGCAAGGCTGCACCAGTGTGGGCATTTGCGCATGCGCACACTGCGCCGGATGCAATGCCCTACCATCAGCTCTCACACATGTAGCTTCCCTCCTTTGAACACCACCACCACAGCTGGATTCAGTATCCTTTTCACTTTCGTCAGATTCGTCGTCATCTTCGTCGTATATGGCGTCATTGTCGTCAGCGTCGTCTTCGTCATCGTCGGCTTTTAATTAGGAGTATTGATATTATTATATTATAATTTTAGAGGTAATTTTGTTAACTAAATACTATACAATGTAATGTAATGTATCTTACATTACATTACATTGTATTGTATTTAACACAGTTGATAATTTTAATTTCTTTTTAATTGCTTATTAACTACACACTTTTCATCCAAATGCAGTAATAAACAATAGTGAAACGAACAACACGTTTTGTCAGACAAGAATAAAATAAAAATGTGAAAATCTGGTAAATGTACAAACTAAATTCCTCAATTAGAAAGAGAATCATCGCTATTTTATTTGTAAATATATACTAGTATGTAGAATTATTTATACTTTATAACAACATTGTGTTATAGTATTATAAAATATACATATATTATATATATCTTTAGTCTTACTAGGTGCTGCGGCAACGGGTTGTTCGATAGCAACTCGACATGGTCCCCAAGGGCCGGGGGTCCAGTGCGCGCTCGCCTCCAGTACCGCCGGTCTTACTTCTTCCACTACATCGCACTCCTTACCACCACCTTATTATAATTTTATATAAAGTTGATATAAATGATAAATAATTGTTTAAATAACGTTTAACGCAAAAAAAAAAATAATAAAAAAATAGAGATTTTTACAAAAAAATGTGTAAAACTTTAATTTTTTCACATATGGTGCAAATTTTATTTAAATTTAAATAGTAATATTTAGTAGTAGTTTAAATTTATTAAAATTTATTAGTTTACTTCTAATTTAAATGTTTACCTTGGGGAAGTCTACGTAAACGTCGCGTTCGCACCAGAGCGCCATCTGATCTCGGTCGCCATGGCAACCATTCAGCTAACACACAGCTTTCACGCATGACGCACACGCGAGTTGTCCCGATATTTGCTATGGCGATGCCACAGTATCTACCAAATAATGACCTATTATTTAACATCATAAGAAAAGAAATATGATGATATGAGGCCAGTCAGACAGGTTGTGAAACATAAAATATTTAATATTTTCATTTTCTTTGCTCTAGTATCGAGGCAAAAGCACGGCGTTGAGTTTCGCCACTCAACACGCAATGCCTTCAGAATTTAGCGGAAAGTGGGGATGTCTTAACACTAGGCTCCTTCTGCCTACCCTGCTACATGCGAAAAAAGGGAATAAAAAGAAATAAAACTTAGCATATATGCACATACAACTCATACACAAAAATATAAGTTCGTTTAAAATATATGTACTCGAGTACATTTAGATAAAATTGATATATGAATTCTTGAGCACACATTTCTATAGAAAATGTGACACATTCCTACAGTGAACGTGTCATGTTTCCATTTCATTCTTAATAGTAACAGTAAAAAAAACCTCCAGCCAAGGTACTTAAACTCGCTTCAGAAAGTATAAAATAAGTAACTTTATTACATAGTGACAACGTCTTACTGAGGATAAAAGAGGTCTATAAAAATGAAGTCCAGTCGTGGCGCAGCGGCACGAGGTGTGACTGTAAAACCGACTGGTTGTGGGTTCGATCCCCACTCGAGGAGACGAAATATTTACTAAAATTTATATTACCATTCCTTTGCCCTGGTGTCGAGATTAAGCGCGGCGTTGGATTCTGCCACTCGACACGCAATGCCTCTAGAATTCAGCAGAAAGTGGGGAACGGAGTGTCTTAACACTAGGTTCCCTCAGCCTACCCTGCTGTGTGCGGGATACAGCGTGAAGCTGATTTTTTTTTATGAAAATGAAACATTGTTGGAAATAGTGACATTAAAATGGATAGAAGTGGCAATCGATCAATACCCGACAGCAATGCCCCAGTTTATACGATGTGCCATAAAAATGGTGCTCGCGAACGTGCTCGTGCTGATCTACTTAGCGCGGTTTAAGATGAATATTAAGATGCCGTTCCTTCGGTGACATATCTTAGGAATACGTAATATCTTTGTTATTTAAAAAGTTGATTTTAGTAGAGACTATCTTTTCTTAGACATACAAGTAAGTGTATTTAAAACAACACGTAAGTTGTCATTTGTGAAAATCAGCGTAAGCAAAAAAATATATAACAAATCTATACTTATAATAAAACTGTAAATCATCACTGGGTGTTCATGGAAGATATACTAAAAAATGTATTATTTAGAAAATTTATAGATTAAGAAGAAGTAGAACTCACAACAATATTTTTTTTTTATTTTTGTCTGTGCGTTTGTTCTAGACGAAGCTTGCTCATCATTAGAAGATTTTGATTTGTTAGTTTTAGAAGAACTGTTTTGTCGTTTCATTCAGAATTCAATGAAATGCCAACATTAGATGGTATTTTATACTCTTGTAAACTTAAAAAAAATATTTGTTATATATTTTTTTGCTGATGCTATTATACATTGTGGTTACCTATTTGTTTGTAAATTCAGTTTTACAATGGATCATCTATATACAAGAGGTGATAGATCATTCTTGGATAGCTGCAACATTACTGATATGTCAGGTAATAATGATATATGATTATACTAAGTCACTCTCGTATCAGTGATAAAAAAAGAAAGTAAAAAAGTAAAAGTAGAATATTTTTTATAATAAAGTACGATTATATTCTGAATTCTTACAGTTTTGATGCTAAAAATCGTAAAACAATACAAACTGAAATAACGTGTGTTATATAAGCCCTGTCTTCCAATAACTATCGAACTCTACCACAGAGAGCAGTTTCCTAAGAATTGCTTCTATAAAAATAAACTTTTGTTTGCTGGTTGGGTTTCATTACAGCCTCGATGTGGATTTATTTTCTGCTCCGGGATCGTCCACTCAAAACTTTAGTCCATAACTTTATGGGTTGAATATTAAAAGTTTGATCATTTCCTAACTTATGCATGAGAACGATATCGAAAGAAAAAAAAACTAATAATTTACGGATATATGGTAAACTTTTACATGTAAGAGAATGAGTATTGTTATATAATACATATTGAGGCCAGTCATGGCGTAGGGGCAGAAGCGTGTACAACATGACAGGTTGTCTGTTCGATTACCACTCACGGAAATAAACAAATTCAAAATTTTAAATGAAATTCAAAATTTTAAATACGCGATCCGGTTAAAATAGTTTCATTTAAAATGTGTAATAATGGTGAAAATTCAAAATATTATAATACGTACAGTTCTGAGTTTACTTTGTTCATATCCTTAAAGATATGGAAATTACGTATATAATCGTTTTACATAAAACGAAATTGTCAAATAAAAAATACAATAAGTGTGTATTTTCTTTAAAAATAAAAATGAACTTACAAAGAAGCCATCGTGGCGCAGGAGCATAAGCGTATGACTGTAACACGATGGTTGTAGAGTCGATTTTCACTCAGGAGAATGAATTATTGCTTATTAATATTTTCAATTCTTAGCACTGGTACTAACGCAAAAACACTGCGTAGAGTTCTGCTTCTCAACACGCTATGTCTCGAAAATTCGGTGGAAAGTGGGGAAAGGAGTGTCTTAACACTAGGTTCCCCCTTTCTTCATCATGCAGGATACAGCGTGAAATAAAAAACACTTACAAAGGCTCGACAAATGTTCCGTCCTTTTTGCGGCATTGCACTTGACGTCTCTGCAGGCCCAGACGAGGTGTGTGCACCAAGGAGTCAGATTCTAAGCGTATGCTGAATCTACATAACAAAATAATAAAAATATTTATTTAATAATTCATGCTTCAACACTGTCTGTAGAAAATTATTTTTATGATTAAAATGTGGGTTCGATTTCTGCTCGAGGATATTAAATATTTAACTAACGCTCTGGTGTCGAGGCAAAAGCGCGGTGTTGAGATCCACCACTCAACGCGCAATGCCTCAAAAATACTGCAGAAAATGGGAAACAGAGTGTCATAACACTAGGCGCCCTGCTACATGTGGGATACAGATAAAATCTGTTAGTCGTTCATGCTTGACACTGTCTGTAGAAAATTTATTAAATGATTAAAAAAATATTAATTTACTACTAAATACCGCAATACAATATTAATTAAATTATGTAAGGAAAAGGTTTTCCTCCTCTCCCTAAATGCCTTTTATTATGATTGACAAATGTCTACATATATAACAGTCGTATATAACTTCAAATAGAAGTTAAAATATTACATTAATATTGAGGCCAGTCGTGGCGCAGGGGCACAAAGTGTGACTGCAAAATCGGCTGGTTGTGGGTTCGATCCCCACTCGAGGAGATGAAATATTTAATTACATTTATATTTTCATTTCTTCGTTCTAGTGTCGAGGCAAAGCGTGGCGTTGAGTTCCGCCACTCAACACGCAATGCCTCCAGAACTTGGCGGAAAGTGGGGAACGGAGTGTTTTAACACTAGGTTCCGTCTGCCTACCCTGCTGTGTGCAGGATATAGCGTGAAGCTGATAAAGAAAAATATTATGAAGTAATTTACAAAATGAAATTAAGTTTATGTGCGTCTAAGTGAAGTGGGTCCAGCTTTTAACTGTAAACGGGATGGTTTAGAATTCGAACCTCACGCGGAAAAATATCTTTTTCATTCCACCTTTCTGGTAAAACTGCGTCGTTGAGTTTCCTCAGTCGAAACGTAATCTCTCGATTTCCAATTTTTGGCCCTGTTTTGTCTTTGCCTATAAACGGATACTTACAGCACATATTTTTCAACAGGCTTCGATCGATCTATCTCGATGGCGCAGTTGGTCCAGCGGCCGACGTACACCGCGTAGTCGCCTTCATTGATTGTTGGCTCTAAAAAAAATATAAATATTATGTGAATTTAATTAATTAATTTTATTATATGGTGTTAAAATATTATTTTCATTTCACGAATTTCGGGCGACATTCACTTTTTATTAAACCAGAAACGTAGGCTAACTTTGCCAATATTCTATTGACTTAACTTCGATTTTCGACGATTCCTTATACAAGCCCGAAATGTAAACCCGAATTAGAGAACTCTATTTCATCTCACTGTGAGAAACCAAAAATGAGGATTATGAAACAGATGCAGATTTTTTGTAGTAATAAAAATAAAGATTTTTTTTATGCTATAAACTCTCTCCAGTCTCTACAATGTGATAACGACTTGTAAATAAATGTCACGAAATCTAAACCTAGTTACTCGTGTTTTTGGTTCAAACGCTTCTTTGTTATTGCCTTTTTTCCATCACAAAGACTTGTTTGGTCTTCAAATATGATGATTTAGTTCATTTAGTTTGAATATGAATATTTTTTGCCGTATTTATTTCTTTTTATTTAAATAACAATAAACCGTGGCTTGTTCAATGTTTTTTTATTGCTAAATTGATACTGCTATAATTATTTTTATTATATTTATTTTTATATTCAAAGATTGTCGTCGCCATGAAAAGGCAAGATAAAGTGGTGTTAAAACACGATTTTTACAATCTATTAAAATATTTTTATCTGGTAATTTATAAATATTAAAAATTTTTTTTTAATAAATAAGTTTTTGACTATGTGCTCATAGTAATTCTAGATAATATTTTTTGGTTATACAAAACAGTATAAGTAATAAAAAAATATTAATTAATGGTTACTAATATTATAAATATATACACATTTCTACGAAGTCTTATGAGACTAGACGTTTTCAATTATGGTACTTAACATAGACCTAAATCAAAAAATGTGCATGATGATAAAAAACGGTCAAGTGCGAATCGGACCGGCCAAAGATGCTTCTGTACCAAAGACTCGTTCCATTCAAGATTGTAGGTCCTACGAAAATACAACTTTTATAAATTGACAAACTTAAGTTTGTCAATTTATTTATTTTATTATTTTATAATTGTAAGTCCACGGGAAGTACCCTAAATGCATCGTACATGCATAAATACTCGTATTTTTTGATTGGTTTTACTTAAAAGTTTAATTTTTCTATGCTTCAATAGATCATAAGCCTTAATATTTGATGTTAGATACATCCACGTGATCTCGAGAGAAATGGTCTTGATAGGCAGACAGACAGACAAATTGATCCTATAAAGGTTCCGTTTTTATGTTATGAGGTACGGAACCCTAAAAAACAACCATCTTACTTTGTACCAGCTACCAGCTTTCGATTTCGATTCCAGCTCAAAAGGTTATATGGTAATCACGGCTAAAAGTTCAGCTTTGGAATCTATCCAAGGAAATGTTTTGGCTGTAGTAAGGAAATGCATTATTCGTGTAAGTTTCAAAATAATTTGCTATGAAAGCGTATTCAAGAACATTTCACGTTCATGCTTACGACTATTAATATCTTTTACATTTTCTGGTTCACTTTAAATTGGATATCGTATCATAGTTTTATACTTTTTGCCTTTTTAATTTTGCGAGATTAGTGAAAGAGAGAGAGAAAGAGAGAGAAAGAAAGAGAGAAAATCTAAAGATATATACATATGTTGTTAGAAAAAATCTATTTAAATATTTAATAAAAAGCATTCTCTCGGGTTCCGCATATAAAGAAACTCCGATGTCCCTCTGTGTGTCTGTCACCAGGCAGTATCTCACGAACTGTGATAGACAAACATATTCATTTATAGTTAAACATTTTCTTTTCATAGATTACGTATTTCTATTAACGTTCTAAGAACAGAATAAAATAAATATTTAAGGGGAAAGTCCCATACAACAAACGTGTTTTTTGTGGATGGTACGGAACCCACTTGGATGGTTTTGAAGATTAACTTTAGAGAGCAGAAATTTGCAAAAATTTTGCTATATACATAGATGCTAATATCAAAAAATAACAAGCGTATAATAATTTCGACGTAGACGTTAATTTAATTGGCTTGGAGCGCTTACTAAGAGACACCGGGTTATATTAAAATATTTGTACATTCTAAATAATCTATATAATCGAGTGATAAATCACTACGGTCTCCACTCACCACTACTTTTAACCAATGCGGAGAATTATATATGTATGTAGGTACAAGTTCAACAAATAATATTTTGTATTGATAATACCTACAAGTTTCCTCAAGCCACAATCCACAACTATTACAACACACACTGCATTACAATGGCGCATTTGCGGTATGTTTTAATTGACTATAACTATTTAGATGTGGTTTTCATTAAGGTCACAGCATATATTTTTTTTTAAATTAAAAAAAAATAAATTGGCTCCACACTGTATCCCACACACCGCAGGGTAAGCAGAGGGAACCTAGTGTTAAGACACTCCGTTCCCCACATATTTTTTTTAATTTCATACATCAACTGCACAAGATGAGCGGAGAGCCTAGACACCTAGTGTCAAGACAATCTATTGCTCCCAATTTTAAGACATTGCTTGTAGTAATGAAACTCAACGTAGCGTCTCTTTTTACAGGCTTTTATATCGTTTCATCAATCCCGATATTTGTCTGTCTGTAATCATTTTTTGTTGACACGCTTTTATCGAGTTGTAACAAAATATGTAATTAAGTCTAGGAATTTGAATTAGAATCACTGGGAATATTTGTATTTTCATAAAACTTGGCGTGTTCATTGGGGGAAAATACAATATTATGGTATCAACAAGCTGGTGTGATGATGGAGCCAGGACCTGAATATTGGAACTCTTCAGAGGTACTAGTAACTCATTAGAGTTTAGGTTCATGCAAGTTATAACTTGTTGTGGATAAACCTGCTTTTTTAGTTATATTAAATTTATATTATTACTACACTAGATAACATTATCTAGCATTCAGAGAGCATTAAGATCAGAGAGTAAAATACTCTCCAATGTCTGTATGAAATGTCTTTTAGAACGGAGAAATGAAGAAAATTAATACGTCATTCGTGATCGCGCATTTAGCCATTCTCGTAGTGTCTTAATACTCAATTCCAAAGTTCCCTCCATACCCTGCCTTGCTTACCCTTTTTCGTGATGATAGTAGTATATTTCTGTTTTTATACAGTTTTTCTATAATATATATAATTGTTTACTGTAAACAGTGTAGTAACTTCATATCGTTTAGTTGTTACTCAAACAGACCCTCTTGTAACGTAATTCGATTCACTTAGTACCTCTAAAGTAATTAGCTGCTCAAACGTACCTCAAGTTTCAAGGCAGTAATTCATTTTGTAGTATGAACGTACATATACGTATATAAAATGTATGTAAGTATGTGTGTACACTTAAGTGGTGGAAAATGTTTTGTTTTAATACCGTTTTATATCTCAAATTGGCTAAAAATGAACTATGGAAGTGTCTTAATGGGAACGTAGTGTTCCCTTTGTCTAGCTAAGCTAAAAAACGATATATTATACTAACTTTTACGTGTTTTATATATGTATTATACTAACTTTTACGTGTTGTTGTGTATGAAAAATATCAGAAACATATATTAAAAAATATTATTTGTTGTTTTGTGTACCATATTAGGGATTGGTTTAAAGTTTAAAGATGTTTGTAATGTTTAAATATAAACAAAGTTATAGGATATGAAACAATTTTCATCTCTTTTAAGTAAATAAATTATAAATGTATAAAAAATATT
Source organism: Heliconius erato x Heliconius himera (assembly GCA_013421005.1). Classification (NCBI taxonomy): domain Eukaryota; kingdom Metazoa; phylum Arthropoda; class Insecta; order Lepidoptera; family Nymphalidae; genus Heliconius; species Heliconius erato x Heliconius himera. Next base: position 11,149 of record JAATLQ010031709.1, read on the forward strand.
TGTTCACTTACATTCCTTTAAAAGAAAAAAAATGAAAGCTTCCGCTTAATAAACTACAAGTCTTTTCCTTTTTCAATGGCTTCATTTAATAATCTAAAACAAATTTCAATCAAAGGAAAGCTGCACAAAGTCTTACGGAGCACGACAAAATTAACGAATCGTTTGTAAATTTTCTAAGGATTTCATTTAATTAATGCGACGCCGCCGATAACTTGTTTTTTTGTAGGATATTTTTGTAGGGCGTTCGAGGGATATTTTCTATAGAAATTTTTTATTTAGCTTTTTTTTTATTAAGTTTGGCAAAGGTAATTTTGCTTGGATACTCCAATTTAGAATTATTTTACTGCACTGTTACTTAGAGAAGGTAACGTTCATATACAAAATATATTAAAGACAAAAAGTATCCTTGTATGAAATTTAAATCATCAACCTTCACTCAGATGTAATGTATATTAAATGCGTAACGATGATGTATTATCGTATTTTTTTTTAACTTGACTTGACTATTAGCTTTCATATTGCTTAACTAGCAGCTCGCCCACGGCTTCGCCCGTTTAAAATACATGATTATTGATTTAATATGCACAATTGATTGACAACTATAATGACTTCTAATATGATTTTTTTACGACATTATCGTCAAAGAATTTTTGAATGTTTAAAATAAAAAAATACGACCATTGTTGATATTTGATATTTATAAAATATACATAAAACTAATTATTTATTACACGTATATATTTTTGTAATTTTATGTTCTTT
>JAATLQ010031710.1:0-11912 GCA_013421005.1 Heliconius erato x Heliconius himera
AAATCTCTACCAATAGACGTAAAATAGTGATTAACATGATTCAACGAATTTTTTGGTGTATCTTTAATATTGATTAGTTCAGATGAGTTTTTTTTATTTTTTATATTGTAGCCGATTTCTTTAAGTATATTCCACAATTGCTTAGAGTTATTTGAATTAAGTTTTAGTTTGACTTGATAGTACTGTTTTTTCTGATATTTAATTATATAATTACATTTATTTCTATAATTAATAAACTGTCTTTTAAGTTGTTCATTATTAGGTTCTTTTTTAATTTTCTTATACATTTTATTACGTTTACGTATTGATTTTAAAATTCCTGTTGTTATCCAAGGTTTCAGAATTCGATGTTTCTTAGGAATAATTTTCTTAATTGTATTCTTAATTAAAATATTTTTTAAGTTATTTACTAAAAAGTATGCCGCCTCATTAGGGTCAGTAATCTTGAAATATTCTTTCCAATTCAATAATTTTAAAGAATCTTTAACTTTATCATAATCTGTTTTTAAAGTTTCTTGAACCGGAGCAGACTTTGATTTTAATATGTTTTCGATTACTAACATAATAGGTGAGTGATCTGTGAATTCATCGAAGATAAAAGTATTCCAATTATATTTTGTTTTAATCATATAGTGATCAATACACGTATATTTGTGGGTTGGTTTGTCAATACCTTGCTGAAGACCGTGTGACGCCATAAGATTTAAATAGTTGTCTGAATGATTTGTGTAAGTAGTTCCCTCTATAATATTAACATTAATATCACCTGTAAATATTATATTTTTATATTTGAGATCGCGTAGTAATAAATCAATTGAATCAAAGTATTATTACATAATATAATAACATAGTTATTTAATACTTGTTATTATGTGCCGTCCACATCTACAATTTTCCTCTACATCACGACTACACACGAATTCGTGATCTGTCTAAGATATATTATATTAATTAATCTGTTATTTTAATTATAATACGACAGCATTATTGAAGCCACCTTGAATAATAATAATGTTATAGCTGTGACTTAGCCGGCATAAACAAATTCTAAGTGCTTTAGATAAATCTGACCGCAGGTTCAATGGGTTACATGAAAAGAACTGATGTCATATAATATAGATATTGCGTTTGGATAATTTTTTTTTTTCAATTCAGTTAGCTCGTTCAACTAAACAAACTATTTAGCTTTATAGTATTAGTACACATAACAGCATTTTAATTACTTACCTGTTGACGTAATTTATACCAAGTTGGTAATTATGCAAGGAAAATCTCAATCCTTTTAAGATGTAGATGCGATTATAGTTTTATTATTTTTCATAGAATCAATCAAGCAATTAAGCAATAATGTAATGTAATGATAAATAATGTAATGTAGGGTTTCGTACCTCTTAAGGAAAAAGGGAACTCTTATAAGATTACTTTTTTGTCCGTCTGTCTGTCTGTCAAGAGCTCCAGGGACGCTTGGAGATACCGAGTTGAAATTTAAACCATATACTCAAATCTACGGCCCCATAAAATTTATTTTAAAAAAGGTATGACCGCATGGTATAATATCACATAACTGACAGTGTGCAAGTGTATACAAGATAGATTGTGATTGTTGCTTATCAAACATCGGTCAAACAAAAAGAAGCATCAGTATTAGGGTGAAGGAACACATCTCCGATATCAAAAATGGGCATGTATCGTAGTCAGCTGTGTATGAGCACATGGTTTGATAAACCTCATATCCTCGCTAAGGAAAACAGATATATTACTAAAATGATCCGCGAGGCTATTGAAATACAAAAACATCCTAATTTCAAGGATGGTTGGAAACTTTCTACCACCTGGTACCCACTCATAAAATCTTTGAAGTTTCAACCTACCATACCACAGGACAAAATACAATTACCTCATTCTGCAGGTATCCAGGGCACAAGGCAATTAAGAAATCGTTGGCGGTAGTTTGATATAATAATAATGTCAACTGACAGACGAATGCCACCTCAGTCTACCCGCTACACGGACTACTACAAAGTGTCCGAAACATCGGGTTTCCAAAAATGTATTATACTTAATATACGCGATTAATCACCATTGACTCTAAGTTACAGTGGGGACCTCATATCGATGGATTGGCGAATAGACTTAGCTCAGCAGCTTTTGCGGTTAAAAAAATCGAGACTATTAACTGACGTGGAAACGGCTCGCCTTGTTTACTTTAGCTACTTTCATAGTATTATGTCCTCCGACATTCTACTTTACGGTAATGTAGCCGGTATTAAATCAATTTTTGGCTTGCAAAAGCGAGCTATTCGCGCAATGTATAACTTAGGCTCTAAAAAATCGTTAAGGCAAAAATTTAAAGAAATTGATACATTGACAGTTGTATCTCAATATATTCTTGAAAATGTTACGTACGTTAAGAAAAATATTAAAGATTTTACTAAAATTAGTGATGTACATAATATAAATACTAGAAATAGGAGTAAACTTATTGCATCTGTAACCCGATTACATGGAGTCCGTAAGTATTTTATGGAACAATGTGTACGCTTTTACAATGCTTTTACACGCGTAACAGGATCCCAGAAAATGTCCGAGAATGTTCTATATCACAATTTAAAAGAGTTGTGAAAAGACGTTTGTGTTAAAGGCAAATTAATGATTATATAAATGATAACGCGCCTTAGGCATGAAATGCTCGCTCTAGTCTGTTTCAAAGTATCATTGTCAGAAATGTTAAAATGTATTTTTGTATAATTGATTAAAAAAAAGTCCCGCTGAGTTTCTTGCGCCGGTTCTTCTCAGGTATGAGGCATTAACTTTAGTGAACTGGTGGTAAATTATTTGACGTTCAAAAAATTAAGCGTGTAATTTCTTATTTTGAATAAAATTATTTGACTTTGACTTTATTTTAAGTGATGGGTTTTTTGACCTTAAGAGGTTGTTTCTCAAACAAGTAGGTAGTGCTTGTACTATGTAAAACTTATATATCAATTAGGTTTATTATTATTTTTGTGCAAATTAACATTTTGGCATTTTGTCAAGAACATACATAAAAAATATTCGGGCGAATTAGGAACCTCTTCCTTTTTTGCAGTCGGTTGAAAATGAGAATATCCTCTTTTTTGAAGTTGGTTGAAAAGAAATACAACGGTGAGGAATCTCACTTCTGACATCAATGTTTTTACTTGTAAGTACTACCAAAAAAAACAAATTTCTTAAAATTTTAATCAGATCCCATAATTAAAATCTAAAAAAACTATCTCCAATTTATCCTTGAAGTGTATCCTTTGAATTAAAAAAAGAATCATCGGAATCGGTTGGCGTGATGTTGAGTTATTCGTCCATTTGTCGCGCACATACTTAATGCAAGTATAAGATTTATGTGATTTTCTCATAGATACTATTCAGAAATAAATTAATAAAAAAATGGGACCACACGGAAAGCACTACCTTTGAAATAAAAAAAATCATCAAAATTAGTTCACCCAGTCAAAGGTTCTGAAGAAACAAAAAAAAAACAGTCGAATTGATAACTTCCTTTTCTTACAGAAGTCCGTTAAAAATATGATCGTTAGAAATTTCAAACATTCTCACTTGTGGGAATGGATTATTTTCATATCCTTACCCTGCTAGCAAGATAAGACGCGGCGTTGACTTCGGCCACTCAACGCGCAATGCCCTAAGATTTGGTGGTGCGTGACCTTACATTAGGTTCCCTCTGCTTATACAGCTAAATGCGAGATACAGTGTGAAACTGAAAAAAAAATAACCCGACAGACGTATATGCATATTTCATAGTGAATTCAATTGGGTACTATTATTTGATTTGGCTATAAATTATCATTAAACGTTCCCAAGAATGATTACTTAATATAATAAGTAATTCTATTTAGGCACATCCGACCTTGCATCTAAGTGGCAGAAAAATGTATTATACAATTTATGCTCAACAACCCGGAACGAAATTAATTATTATTCATCTAGTAGTGGACAATGAACACGGCAAAAAGTTGTAAGTTATATGAATTGTACAGTCATACATACGTGCAATATGGATTTTTTTAAATGAAATTTAAGTAAAAATAAATTAGTTAGACTCTCCGAGGAATATATTATTTTCATTTTCTCGCTCTGGTTATAGGACAAAGCGCGTCGTGCACAACATTCCACATGCAATCGAAAGAGGCGAACGGAGTGTCTGAACACTACCTACCCTATCATAATGTTCGGGAAGCAGTATTAAGCTGAAATAAAAAAGTTACTTAATTGTTTAATTTCTCATTTCTAAGAGTCATCTATATAAATGGAAATAAAAAAGTCATAGTACAGTACCTATTTTAGTTTCTCAGATTTTGATTACCCATATTTTATCCTTAACAACGTTGTACTTGTTAAATAAAAACTTTATTATCTAATCACGTACCGCACGGGACCACTTGGCTCATTGTCAGTAGTATCGCGTCTAACAATCCTACGCACGACGCGTACAAAGCATCGTATATTTAATAGATATCATTTGGAGTCTATATTTTGTGATATAATAACAAAACATTTCTATCGCTTTATTCTATGATATAGTTCTCAGAAAATATTGCTAGTAATCAGAACAGCATAACAGACTGGTCACTAGCTTCACGCTGTATCCTGTGCACATAGCAGGCTAGGCTAAGATACTACGTTCCTCTTTCTGTTATTGGACGTTTCCGTTCTCCACTTTCCACCGAATTCTGGAGGCATTGCGTGTTCGCCGACACCAGAGAGAAGAAATTAAAATATTAAATATTTCCCAGCGTGGGAATCGAATCCACAACTTGTCTAACAGCCTCCCAGTTTACAGTCACACAGAAGTCACCTTGTGCTCCTGCGCCACGACTGGCCTCTGATTATAATGTAATTTATCTCCAAAATCAAAAACAATTATTTTTTAAAATACCAACGGTCTTATGCTTTTAATTATATAAATAAAATTATATTGTAAAAGATATGAATCTTTTTTGTTTTTGTAAAGATATATAATATGAAGATGTAGCCTTTGTCTTTAAAGTAATTAATTTGGTTTTAAATGTGTACCCTCAAAGTAAATATCTACCTATCAGAAACAGAAAAAAAAAACATCTAATCTACCTTAGTAGGTAGAAAGCACCTCTTTGTAGATGACGTCTACTCTCGATGATTATGGATTTATTTATCTTTTTTGAAGTATGCTTACAACATATTTATAATTAGTATATGAAATAAATATTTCATTAACTCGAGTGGGGTACGTAACCCACAACCAATCGATTTTACAGTCACACTTTGTGCTCCTTGGTATCGGCCTTTGTTATGGAAACTTTAATGAAAATCGGCGTGAAATCCAAAAAAGATGTACCTCCACCTCTAAGCTTAGTAGCGTAGTTTTTTGCGTGATTGGCGAACAAACGAACAGACAGACTAGAATTCTGCTGAGTGGTATTTTAGCTTCTATAATTGATATGTTAACCGATTTTTTTTTAATATCTTTCATGTACAGAATCGACTTCTATCCTTTTATGATATATAAAGATAAACATTACAACTGTGAAAAGATTTGCAACAATTGCTATTCGACATAATACAGTGAATGAATGATTTATAGCAACTTGCTACGTGGCTATTAAATTGATTGGTGCGGTAGAGGACAGGACAGGAAAATTTTATAGGAAATAGCGCTGTGAGCATGAAAATAACTAGTTTCCTGCATTATTTATTTCAATCATATTTTACGTATATAACCACGGTTTTGTCTGTGATATTCAATTTAAAGAAATACTGGAGGATTTTTCTGTAATTTCGGCATAAATACTTATTAAGTAACGTTACTGTGCAATTACCTTGGAAATACTATTACTAAAAAAAAGTTTATCGTAAAACTATATAGTGCGGCCGACAAGTTGTGGCCGCACTGAAGTTAGCTGAATATTGCTTCGCAGATTTGATTTAGCGATTTGCGTCTTTTGATCAATTATTTTCTTCCTGAGTGTACAATTCGCATAGAATCAGGCTAACTTCAAGGCGACCACGATCCATCGCCCGTACTGGTAAAAGTTGCAATATTATCTTTATAATATACTGCATAGATCAGGATCAGACTAATTATTACTTAACATTGTTGATATTATGATAAGTCTACGAACGTAAGGTCATCTGGTGTCCATATACAAGTTAAATGTAGGACATTATATGATCAACTTGTAATAATATCCTTAAATATACAAGCTGAGGCCGTCGTGGTTCAGCCGTACGAAAGTGGCGGACGGTATGTCTTAAAACTATACTCTCTCTGCCTACCGTGGTCATATCAGTCGTTGACCCTACTCAAGTAATAAACGTTTTTTATTACACAATATTGTAATTTACCTAATTTTGCGTTGACTTCAAAATTTAGATAGAATAGATGCTGAATAGAGAGCAAGATTTTTTTTGAGGCCGGTTTTGAGTTCGATTCCCAATCGAGGGAATCTATTATCATTTTTTAATATTTCTTGGTTCTGGCACCACGACAAAAGCCCGGTATTGAATTCCGTCAGTCAACACGCAATGCCTCGAACATTTCGGCGGAAAGTGGGAAACGTGTTACGACACTCACTAGGTTCCTTCTGCCTATCCTGCTATATAAGGGATACAGCGTGAAGCAGATTTATTTATTTATATGTATTTTTATCATATCAAATATTTGATAAACGTAAAACATGTTTGAAACTAAATATTTAATTACAATATTTTATTTAAATTGCATTTTTTTCTACAGGACCGACGAACAAGGCATCGGTATGAAGATTTATCAAGGAGTAGTGTTGGCACTCGAAATTATCGTTCTCGTCGTGAAAATGTATGCGACATGGATGTACTGTATTTACAAGTTCTTCGTGCCTCCCGAACCTAAGAGCGTTAAAGGAGAAATTATTTTAGTGTGTACAAATTATTTTTCTATACATATCTTATAAATATCATTTTATTGTAGACTAAAAGACCCTTTTCGATTAAATTTTAAATATATGCGTTTACGTCATATATTTATAATTAAAATTAAAATATATATTTAAATCACACTTTTTTTAAATACAACTTAAATATATTGGGGCCGACGCCCGTTTGTTGGATGGCGGTTACTTTGGCAGTTAACTTTTAAAATTAAAGATTATTCTGACATAAAAAAATATATCATTTTTTCATTGGACTTTGCATCCTCACAATGTTTACCTTCGTCTGAAGTGACCTCTGTGTTATTAATTAATCTTAACGTTATATCTTGTTCTTGCATTGCTTCCACAACTTTTTTTTTATTTTTTCTGCATGGTCACGTGGAAAAATGTTTTCAGTCTTGTACAGTGATAATACGAGCTTATGTTTCACTTTTAATAAAACAAACAGACGATGTATTCCGCACACAACAGAGTAGGCAGAGTCAACCTACTGTTAAGACATTCCGTTACCTACTTTCCGCTGAATTATTCTGTGTTGAGTGGCGGAACTCAACGCAAGATATTAAAATATTAAATATTTCATTTCCTTGATTAGGAATCGAACCCACAAGCTGCCACATGCTTGTGCCTCTGCGCCACTGGCCTCTAAAAAGATTATTTATAAATATATATCAACTTAGAACAGTGTTTCAAGTATTTTGGATGCTGAAATTTGACGTTTCCCCATGCGTTGTAATTGTAATAAAAATTATATATTATTTCATAAATATATTACAAAAATTGTAATAACCTGTACATACATACTAGATCCATACGTAGCGAACATTCTTGGCCTTTTGTTGACCTACGTCTATAGATAGTATAAACTATCTATAGGGCATTTCTTTTGTAAATAAACTACAGTATGTACATAGTTTCATAAAATTTCATTAAAAATATTTATTAAATCAAAATGTTATATTAATATTTGAAAACATTCATCTTCAACTTTTGACCACACTGTTTATAAGCTGTAACTGAGACTTAGAAAAAAAAATCTTAAAGGTTTATCCCGCATGTGGCAAAGGTAAACATTCACTTGAGTGGAGATGAACCAATAACCATTGTTCTTGTAATAGCGGTGATTACTTACTATTATGGGTTTGCCTGGTCTTTTTATTAAGGAATATATTATATAGTACGTATGTATATATTTAGTTGAGCAGTGGAGTAGTCCTTTTGTTTTATTTACGCTTTGTCCCTAATATAGTAAAGAAGGCAAAAATAATTTAATTTTAAAATACTTTGTTCTCCACTTTCCGTCCGAATTCGAGACATTATATTACCGTGTTGAGGTGGTAAATCCTAACGCCGCGTTTAACGTTCTATCCCACCAGAATGGAGAGTGAGACATTCGGCGAGTGGAGATCGAACTCGCAATTTTGTAGTTATATTTTTTATTTCCTTTTTATATCCTGCTAATTGTATTTTTTTCTCAGATAACAGGTGCAGGACACGGTATGGGTCGAGAAATGGCACTAAGGTTCGCGAAGCTGGGGGGCGTTATAGTATGTGTCGATATCAACCCCTCTGGTAATCAAGAAACAGTAGAACTAATTAAGGAGGCCAAAGGAAAAGCGCATAGTTACCAGTAAGTATAATACTTACTTATTTAGAACACGTATAAAAAAATGAGCGTAGTGGGATTTGAACCCGTATGTTCGCATCAAACTACGGCGAAATTTTTACACGCTTGTTACAATTTGTTTATGTTGTCAGCATGTCTGTAAGGTGATTTTTACAAATTTCCGCTACTCAATAATAATTGCTTAGACTTGTGTTTGGCAAGAGAGTTATTAGATATTTATAACACTTTTAAAGTGCTATTCCACACTGCGGAAAGAAAAATATTTATTTAAGAAACATACAAAAATTGGAATAAAAACGGTATTTAACCAAAATTACACAAAATGTTAATAGTAGTTAGTAGTAGCCAAAATACATTAATAAAAACTACATTTAAATCGGTTAAGCCGTTTCTGAGATTAGTGTGCATAAATAAACACACAGACAAGCAGACGAAATATTTAAAAATTATTGTTTTGGGAAAAACTGATTTTCGCATATACCTTCCATGCACTGACAGCAATTAATTAAATTTGAATTACATATATGTATAAATCTTAAATAGTAATAACATAGATGTAACCCATAAAGATAAATACACTGTATATTATTTATTTAAAGAACACAGAACTAGTGAAAGCAAGGTAGTTAATGGAAATACTTAAATATAATGATCTATGCATATTATAATAATACGATCTTTTAATTGACTAGGATATCCTAATTTATAGGATGTGAAAATCACTTATTGTCTTGACCTGAATAGCTTTATGTCTATTATGAAGGAATTTTTATTAGCCTTTATTGAGTTATTATTTTTTTTTCCGTGCATTAACTGAAATTTATCATGGTACTTGTCTGCCCACATGCATAAATTAAAACGCCCATGCTAGCAAGAAATTTAATATTTTTTAGCTAGTTTTACGCTGTGCCCCGCATAATAGCATAGCAGAGTAGGCAGGTGGAATCTAGTGATAAAAGTTTCTTGGTCTTGAGATTCTTTCCCTGTTCGCCATCCAATTTTCGAGACAATGCGAGTTGAGCAGCGGAAGCGCAACCAGAGCGAGGAAGTGAAAATAATGTTCGTCGAGTAGAATCGAACCCACAACCGTCGCGATTACAGTCAGACGACTGCTACATCTAATATATAAAGTTATTTCATATTGTAAAAAAAATCTTCACTATCGCAGAAATCCCGACTTTGGGTTTAGTATTTTCCTAAAATAATTTTAATAACGGTTGAAGTATTTTTTTTTATTAACACTAGTATGATTGTATTAAACTTACTGCATCGTAACCTTTTATAGACAATGTAGCAAATTCAATTCAAATCTAATATATTCTTTATTCTGTTGCTCTTTTTAATGTCAATCATAGTCAAGCCAAACTAATTTAAATATTACATAAACTGGCAGCTATCGTGCATGACATTCAATAGATATTAATTCCACACATTTTTATCCTTTAAATATTCTTGAACAGTATAGTAGCTTTACTTAATAGTATTATTATACATATACACCTATACTCAGACCCATAAAAGATTTATAAATTTTTTGGAGGCAAAAACTTGGCGTTATCTTCATCTCCCGTTGATATTATATATTATATCGTTTTATATCGTTGATATTATATCGTTTGTTTGTCTGTCACTATTTTTACTATGACACTGAATATGTTGTCGGACAAACAGATTATTATAGTATACAAATTGTAAGTGCAAAAAGCAAATGTAATAAAACTTGTATCTTTAAAATAAAAACATTTCACAAGGATTCTCGAGCTCTTAGGCTCTAAAAAGATCTCACAGCTCTATTTTGTAGAACCATACCTATCTGTACACAAATGAGTTCACGTGTTGTACCTTCTTATTTATTACGTGACTTAAGAAGGAATCCGTAAATACTATGTAACTTATTCAATAAAAATAAACACTTCTTGTTAATAGACATTATGGTTTTTAACACATTCATTATGAAAGTGCTGTAGTGTCGTGGCAAAAATTATATGTGGACGGTTAAGTTCCTTATTATATACTAGACGAAAATATAGTGCAGTTTACAAATCAGACTGAGATCTCAGGGGGACCCTAGGGGGAAATGGAATAAGTGATGAATTATTAGGTTATTTCAAGTAGCTATTTAAAATATTTTAATTATTTTTACAGAACTATATAAATTGAGGCCAGTCGTCACGCAGGGGCACAAAGTGTGTCTGTAAAATCGACTGGTTGTGAGTTCGATCCCCACTCGAGGAGATGAAATATTTATTAAATTTATATTTCCATTTCTTCGCTCTGGCAAAGCGAGGCGTTGAGTTCCGCCACTCAACACGCAATGCCTCCAGAATTCAGCGGAAAGTGGGGAACGGAATGTCTTAGCATTAGGTCCCCTATGCTTACCCTGCTGTGTGCGGGATACAGCGTGAAGTTGATAAAAAAATATATAAAATTTTAGGTGCGACGTAACAAGTCGGACATCCATAAACGAAATGGCCGATAAAATACGTAAAGAGGTTGGCGATGTGTCCATTTTGATTAACAACGCCGGCATCATGCCTTGCAAGCCGTTACTGCAGACTGGGGAGAAGGAAATACGGACCGCATTTGAAGTTAACTGTTTGGCGCATTTATGGGTAAATTTTGTCCTTTATTTATTATTATTTTGATTTATTTATTTATAATATATAAATTATAAATTATGTCATTTAAACTTTCTTTTTGATTCATTTATTTGTTCTAAGAACGCAAGAACAGATATTTATCTAGTTACTCTATACAAGTTTAAGAATATATTTAATAAAAGTGATAATACGTCATTAAAAGTACCAATGTTGATCTGTAATAAAATAATTAAAATGACCGATAATAAAAGTAGTATGGTCAAAATTTTTTAAGTATCACTACTTACTGAAAATATATGAAATATTAAGGGCAAAATGATGAGAAGAACATGCTCTTGGAAACGTCGAGAGAATGAATGATGAAAGAATGACAAAAAAGATTCATTAATGAATGAAGAGTGACCCCCGCTAGGGACAAGGCGTGAATATCTTATTTTAAATATCTTAACTTAATTTAAATATCTTATTTTAAACATTTTTTATATTAATTTCGTTATATTATTTTATTATTATTTATTACTAGCGACCCGCTCGCGGCTTCGCCCGCTTAAACCACAAAATTATTTAATTAACACACTGAATTATGTTCGTGTTTTGATATACCTATAATGTATGTTTGCAACGCAATGAAGATTTTTAATGACAAATTTATTAAAACTTTAGGTCGCATTTTCGTACCTCCCATGAGAATCTTCACTTGAATTTTTGAAATAAAAACACAACTTATCGATACTTACAATAAAATCC
>JAATLQ010031711.1:7229-23260 GCA_013421005.1 Heliconius erato x Heliconius himera
ATATATATATATATATATATATATATATATATATATATATATATATATATATATATATATATATATATAGAAATTACATTCATAACTAATTATAATTCACCAAATCTATTTAACTCTCATTTCACAATTCACATACACGCATCTAACAAAGATGGCGGCAGGCATTTGCGTACATTAATATAATTTTACATACCTCATAAAACATCTTCATGTATTTGTTCCCATTTACTAAATAAATAATATTAATCTCTCTCGGATATTGGCGGCATTATATACATTAATATTACTCTTCTTTGTTTTAATAATAATCTATTAAAAACTTACCGACGAAGTATTCCAAACCAAGCAATTGTAAATTCGTAATAAGCACTTATAACTTATCTCATATGCTTCTTACATATAAAATGTAACTAAATATCTATTAATTATAAATTAAAACTTCTCTAATCATTTTTGAATAACTATCCTTCTCCAGACGCGTCCGCCATCTCTTCTCTCTTTCTTTCTTTTTTTTTTTACTTTGACATTGACAGTAGCTTATTCAGCCATTATGATATTTTACAATAATTAAAATATTAATTTTGTTTTTATTTTTTTTTAATTATATTACACAACGATTAAATATAATTATTAAATTATTTTTAATAAATATATTTTATATCTGCGTGTATTATATCTACGTCACTCTAACATTACTTGTGAAAGGAACGCGTAATTAAAGAACTGAACTAAACTATTATTTATAAGATTGTATTTATCGTAAGCTATAAATTAAATAATGTTATAAATTATATTTAAGCTAAGCTAAGCTAATCAAAATTCAATCATTCAACCAAATCAAATCAAAATTTGTATTGAATTTAAGAGTTATGCATGTCACTTGTAGATGGCAAAGATATTTGTTACAAACTTTCAGTTGGGTAACACAGCATCTACAAATCTTGCGCTTTGTGATAGCATATTGTTTTACAAACAAAAAGAATAGTATAATTATTTAGTACTAGGTAAGCTTCAAGAAGCTGATTTGATTTGATTGAATGATTGAATTTTGATTTTGAATATGATAATTGAGTGTTACACAAAGATTACCAATTTCTTAAAAAATGCAAACATAACATTAGTAGCAACTCGAAATAATTCATACTAATCGTGAAATTCAAAGATCTTACTATTTTCATACCATGTTCACAGGAACAGGAACTAAAATCACGGCAAGCACCCAATATAATATTTTTTTACTTAAGTAATACTTTTGCGCCTTATTGTATTTTCTTATATAAGTTTTAATGGTTGCCTTTAAGAGGTCACAGTGAGGATCACTTGTGAGTGATAAGGCCGCCATTGCACATGTTAATTTAAGTATGTACATATGTGTATTATACATTTTTTTTCAGCTTCACGCTGTATCCCGCACACTGCAAGGTAGGCAAAGGGAACCTAGAGTTAAGACACTCCATTCCCCCCTTCCTGCCAGATTCTGGAGGCAGTGCGTGTTGAGTGGCAGGACTCAACGCCGTCAACGGAAATAAAAATTTAAGTAAATATTTCATCTCCTCGAGTGGGGATCGAACCCACAACCAGTCGGTTTTACAGTGCCGCTGCGCCACGTCTGGCCTAAATGTATTATACATGTTTTTTTATATGTGCAATAAAGTATTATTATAGTATTTACCTTCAGATATTACATTACATGTTACCTCGAATGGAGGAGTTTAAAACTGCAATGTTTTGCCCGTGACTTATTGTTTTCCATTAAACTTTTGTGCCTATTGGTCTGGACATGGACTGGGTACTTTTGCTGACCTAATAATAGCATCGTGCAGTATCTGGTAGAAAAAAGCTGTTTCTCTAAATGTTTTTAAATAAATATTTGATTTTATCACAACTGCCTGTTTTTATTCATAGAAACTTTCGTATTTTACATCTAATATTTTACTAATAATATTATAATGAGAAGGCATAATTGAATAAAAGTGTCTTCTCATTGTATAATTTTAAATGATTACTCAACATTTCACAAAGAAAATGCGCATTTTTTTGTATGTGCCTTTTAATATTTCTTATTTTATTTAATTTTTTATGTTAAGTTGAAAAAAAAGTAGTATTTCATTTATACAAAGGTAAGCAGAGAGAATCTAATATTAATACACTCCGTTCCACATTTTTACCTAGTTTTCGAGACACAATGCCGTGCTTTGACTTCTTACCAGAGTGAGGAAGAAAATAAGTCATCCCTCGAGTCAGAATCGAACACAACCGTCAAGATTATATAGGCGAGATTTTTAGGATAAATGGAGAACGGAGTGTCTTAACATTATCTAATATAGATATTGAAACTTATGAGAGAAATATTTTATCTCTCGAGTGGGGATCCAACTCATAACCAGTTGGTTTTACAGTCACACTTTGTGCCCCTGCGCCACGACAAATAATGGCAAATCTTATGGCAAATGCCCCTTAATAAAATAGTTATGAGTGGTATGCGGGCGAAGCCGCGAGTGGACCGCTAGTTGTATAATGGCGCTACTTAATTCACTTCTATTTTCCTACCAGCGTGTAGGTAGCATTATTAGGAATGCCTAAAGAAAAACATTTGAAAGTACTACAAAGTTAAATCACTTCGCACAAAGCAAAAGTTCATACATATATTTTAAAGAAAATACCTTGCCTTTGTTAAAACGTGAGGAAATAAAAAATTCCCGACACCCAAATTTTTCTGAGAAACTCCTGGGATTGTACTTTTGAACTGAGCCCAAAGTAGTTACAAGTTTGAAGTAGAAAAAATCCTTTTAAAGTATTTGGAACCGCGACCTTGAGAGGAACAACTCCACTCGTAACCTCCGGACTATTTATCAGGTATAACTTAAATATTAACTTTGGAAGTTCGGAGTTGGTGTACCTCATAAGTTGTCCTCAAAATCAATATGATAATTAATAGGTATATATAAAACTCTTCCGTTACTTAGTGTCTGAGAGAAAATGTATAGGTAAAATACTGTACTTGAAAAATAGAGATTAAAATGGAATTTACCATTTTACAACTCTTTTGAGCTGCACGCAAGTAAAGTTGTGGGCGATAACTACAATATAATATAATACGAATCTAAATATATAATTATAAGGAAAAAAATAGTATCGAGAGGGCATAAAGTGTGACTCTTACTAGATTAATTAATTAATTTAGAAATAGTAATCATAACATACAAAGTAAACAGCCGCAATATTAGATACGTTTCGTTTTGAAGTTTTGCTCTATTTAAAATGCTTCTTACCAAAAAAATTATTGCTCTTCATTTCCATAGGACGCAAGGGCAAAAGAATCATCATGACAATGTGAAGTCATTTTTTTTTCAGGTTCCATATGCCTACTCTGCTATGTGCGGGATACAATGTAAATAAAATAAAGAGCTTTCGTAATTTCTATTCATTCTGCATTCCATCTTTATACTCCTACACGAGTAATAGTTTCCAAACTACCCGCATGAATGGAACATTCCATTTACAGTATAACAATCTGTATCTGTACTGTTTAAGTGTACTCAAAGTTACGCTTATGTTCTATTTATTGGTTTAGATTTAGAAAGTTGTTGGTGAATAGTTCATTTATTTAATTATAAAGAGATTTTGTGGGACAGCGTTTGACTGCCGTTGTTGTAGGTTCGATCCTGAAACTCAATTGATTATAATTTTGTTAGAATCCAGAATTTTTTGGCAATTATTCGGTCTTCTTCGTCGATCGATGCTCAAATAATTCAAATCGAATTATCAGTTTATAAGTTTATTTTATGAGTTTCAAAGTAAGGCTATTTAAGAAAGAATAATAGTAAAACTATTTCATCTTGGAGGACTTAGAAATCAATTGTTCAAACAAATTGTCAAATCTTTTTGCCCGTATTTTTGTTCGTTATTTAAGATTAAGTTATGTTTAAGCTTCTATTTAGACATTGCAAAGACTTTGTATTAAATTGTTGTAGTTTTAGTTAATATTGTAGAGATATTTAAGTGTTATGGAAGGACAGGGCCTCCTTACACAAGATACTAGATCTTACTAATAACTTACTAGGTTGTTCTCATTAGGTACTTCATATATAGCTAAAGAAAATGTGAAACTAAAATAAATATATTTTTATATTTATTAATTGTTATCCTTGCCGCTAGATAAAATCTCAGGAGTGTTTGCAATTGTAATTGTAATAATGAGAATTGTAATTTAATTTATTTGATAATTAAAATGAATGTAATAGAGGCTATCATGAGTAAATTTCTTAATTTTCAATTCTGGTTTCAGCACATCTGGTTCTTGAAAATATGATTATATTTTTAAGAACCAGAAGTGGTATAAATATCTCTCTCTATATATACCAAACATTAAATTTACATAACACCCAACGAATATATTTGGTAAAGAGCGTGTCGTTGAATTTCGGTACTCAACAGGCACTGTTTTGAAAATTGAGTGGAGAATAAGGAATAAAGTGTCTGAACACACTGGGTGCCTCTGCCAACCCTGCTCTGCACGAAAAATAGCGAAACTGTTTTTGAATGTTGTTACGTCTTTAAATAAACTTAATTACAGGTATTAGCAAGTTAACTAATACCAACTAAACTAAATTAGTGTAATAAAATGGAACGTAAGTCTCAACATTAATCTTTGCTTCGGATAGCTTAGAGTATCTAAATTAGAAAGCAATTTGTCAACTTTGAAAGATTTTTCAATGACACTTTACATATTAAACTTGAAATGGTATTGACCCAGACTCCCGAGATGCTATCGGGATTCCCGTTTGGGGAAATTAATTATTTTCATTCTCTCGCTCTGACAAAACTTGATTTAATCTTCGATCGTGAAAATATTTATACCTTAATTATTATTTTTTTACTAAGACAAAGCGCGGCGTTGAGTTTCGCCACTCACCACGTAATGTTGTCATAATGACCTCATATATAAGATATTTTAGTTATTATATAAATTTATTTAGCAGACTTTCTTAATGTACATTTTTCTTTCTAATGAATTGTACAATTGTACAACATTAAGATAAATTTTCGTTTCTAAAAAAGATTTACTTCCAGAGACAAATTCTTTTGTATCATCAAAGGCCAATGTAATTAGAGGCCTCATCCTTTATTTTTTGTCTTTATTCATTAATTTCTTGAGGTTTGTTAAGAAAAATCAATATTTCAGAAAAAAATATATAATCAGTATTAAGACCGTCATGGCGCAGTGGGACAGCGTTGCTTAATCGGGAGAATGATTATATATTAATTATTTTGATTTTCCCCTTAAAAATATCAAATATCTCGAAAACAATGTCTCACCGCAATGTCTTTATTTCACAGGATAACAGTGGAAAATGAAGACAAATAATATGTGACACATCTTAAAATAGATGTTAATCGAAAACCATCGAATATTTAATTAATTTAATTAAACAAACTTTATTTTTATTAAGTAGGTACTAGCAGCCCTCGTGCGGCTATCTCCGCTTGAAATATACAAATGATTATTTAAATAAACAGTGTGTTTAAGGAAAAACCGACCAAACGCGAGTCGCTCACAAAGGGTTCTTTATAGGGTTACTTTATAGGTTTTGATGCGGTGAATAAAGTTAAGAAAATAAGTTTGGTATAGCAGCACCCGTGCGGCTACGCCCGTTTGAAATATACGAATGTTTATTTAAATGTATTTAAGAAAAAACCGACTAAGCGCGAGTCGGACTCTCCAACTGAAGCTTTTGTATCAATTTCAGGATTGTGATTATGAAATACCTTATAGATTTTGATGATGCGGCGAATAAAGTTAACAAACTTAAGTTTGTGGGCATATGCTCTTATATTGTATGAAATTACAAATATAGATTTCTAATGCTTTTTCTATGAAATATCTATAGATTTTTACTTTTCGCAATTATATCTTTTAACATCGCATTCGCATATCTTTTAACAGCGTTGTATTAGAAGCTTAATTTCTGTGCTCCAAGAAACTGTAAACCTGAATATCTGATATTAATTTCAGATTGATAACTCAACGTAATCTCAAGGTCTTGACAGACGGACAACAAATTGATCCTATAAGAGTTTCGTTATTTGCTTTTGAGGTACAGAACCCTTCCTCCCCTTTTAGTTTGTTCATGCATTAAATAAAGCGTAATTTAAGTGTTTTGGAAATTCATTTGATTATCGTATTCAATAGTTTTTTTTTTATTATTTCATATCTGACTACGTAAACTGTAAACTGCGCGCAGACTGTAAACGTAGTTTCTACATAAATTTCGATTCCGCAAAAAATCCGGCTTAAAACATAAATTATCTATATATTGCCCCACAAATCTCTACCTATCATTGATAAGTTGCAAGCACTACGTGGCTGCTTGAGAGGGTGTAAATTAACATTCTAGAATCCTAAATTTCCGTCTATTTTATAATAATACATTCTCGATTTCTTTTTATTATTATACAAATAATAATTTTCAAATAATATTAAACAATGAAACATTGGAAACTTAGCCAATTCAATAAAACAGTTGTACAACTCTTTTAGAAAATAGCAATTTTATCAAACAACATATTTTAAATTGATATAACTTTTTTATTGTATTATAATGGCCTTTATGTTGCTCCACAATCGCCTCTTTCTTTCGGTGTTAGTCCCATAATAATAGAGCCTGCATAAACAGAAAGACAGACAGACAAAAATGTTAAAATTATTGGTTTTTTTTTCTATGGTGTATATAACTATATACACTTGATAAAGCACAGTTATATTGATATCAAAGAGATATATTTTATTTTTATGAATAGATATAGGTAAACAGTATTTTTTTCAGCTTTACGCTATTGCAAGCAAAGCCTATCTACAGCAAAGGATGCAGACGGAATCTAGTAATAAGACACTGCTTTCCGCGCAATTTTAGAGGCATTGTGTATTTAGTGGCGGAATCAACTCTGCGCTATGCCTTGAAACCATAGTAAAGAAAATTAATATATATGTTAACGAAAGGTTGCCAGAATCCAATAGTGAAAACCGCATTTACATCGGTTAAGCGATTCTGAGATTAGCGATAACAAACACACAGATAAACAAACAGAAATTTTAAAAATCATTGCTTTATGTTCTACTACATTAATAAAAGTCCTCAAAATATATTTTTTTAAATATCTTCCAAGTACAGACTATAGCATAAGTATAGATTTTATTTGCAAACGAACGAAATTGTGACTTATAATAATTTCAAGTATTGTTTAACGAAAAATACCATCTCTATTGTCCCATTTGAAGGCGTCGTGTAAAATACTGAATTTACAATGAGATGTTGATAAAAGGATCTCAGCTTAATAATAGACCTATTTTGTAGGCTTGGCCTTATTTGAATTTGTATGCTATCTCAATAGAAGCCCGTGGAATTGAACGTAGCGGAAAATTGGAGATATTCCGAATTGTATTGACCATATAAAAATGAAATCGTTCAGATGGAAAATATTGATGGTATTTGACTTTTTGCTATTCGAGTTGAGCAATAACATTTTTTTTTATTTTTTTCATTAAAATATATATTTTAAATGAAACTATATTTAAAACGGATTAACTGCGTATATTTAGTATTTTATTTTTTTTTGAAATCCAACGTTTCAAAAACTTTGCAGTAGTTAGTGGCTACGGGTAGGTTGAGGTGGCATCCATCAGTCAGTTCACATATTTATTATATTAAGCTAACGTCAATGATTTCTTAATTACCTCGCGTACTGCCCTGGATTCTTGCAGAATGGGTTGACTGTAACTAGCCCTTTGGTATGGTGTGTTTGAGACTTTAAAGATTTTTAAAGTAGAAAACTTCCAACCGTCCTCTCTATTGAAAGTGGGATGTTTTTGTATTTCAATAGCCTCGCTGATTATTTTAGATATATATCTATTTTCCTTAGCGAGGATTTGAGATTTATTAAACCTGATGTAATGGATGTGTTTATATGCAGTGTGCTCACACAGCTCAGTCAGTCTGTCAGCTGTGATATGAAGAATAGGCATGCCCTTTCTTGTTATCGGAGATGTGTTCCTTTACCCTAACACCGATGCTTCTCTTTGTTTGACTGATGCATGATAAGCCACAGTCACAATCTAGTTTGTATACGCTTGTACACTGTAAAAAATATTACTTTTGTTTGGTCTCAAGAATTGGCGGCACACTGTCATTTCAGAGTTTGAATATAATCTAGTATAGTTTTACCCCTTCACTTATGATAAAAGTGCTATTTGCCTCTTTACTGTGGGTGCTAGTTAGCGTCGGAAACTAGCATCTTTTTGGAACTGGCAGGATTTTCGAATTCACAAAGTACATTTTTAATTAAATTTAAATTTAACATGTATCCCAAGATAGTAAATCTTAATTATCTGAACCCATCTATCGAAATTTCTAGAAGTGTTGTAGCTAATATTATTGCAGGGAATGATAGGAACGATGAAAATGGTTGTCCCATATAAGCCGCGAGGTCCTTGTGGGATTAGAACTATAGTCTTGACTAAAATTTGCTGAAACTGCCGGCTAAGCCAGGGTGAGCTAAGTATCTCAGGTAAATCAGTGTAGAAAGAGGTATTATATTAGCTATATAGACACTAACACGAATATAGACCCTATAATTATGAATGTTGTCAATAAAAATACTTTTTATTTTTTTATTCTGTCCTGTCGTCCTGATTATGTAAATCACGGCATTGGATTCGATTTTGGTTCGGGTAGCGAGACGAAGACAATATTTTATAAAAATCTATACATGAGCGAAAGGTTAGTAATAAATATATGTATCATTACATATATTTTAATTTGCTCTGTCTGCAAATGAGGCAAAGCACGGCATTGAGTACGCCACTCAACATACAATGCTTCAAGAATTCGGTGAAAAGTGAGGCAATTATCCTATACATACAGACACAACGGAACTGTCTTATTGGGAAACGGAGTGTGTTCACACTCATACATAACACTACGTCTCTGCTAAACTTATCGTGCAACTAAAAGAAAAAATATCACTAAATGAATGACTATTATCAAATTATCAATAACATTTATTTTAAAACTCTCTAAATTTATTTTATTGTCTCCGCTAATAAATACTCGTAGTATTTAGGTTACCGATAACCAAATAATACGTTGGTCCAATATAATATATTCTTTGTTGTTAATTAATTTTACTACAATAGTTGCGATTAATCTTCAATAATGATATCGTTATAGTGTAAATATAAAATAAAGCTTTGGATTTAGGCTTAGATAAACTTATAAATCTTTTTGTTAAATTTTTAGTTTTTAGAAAATATTATTAATTGTTTTTATATAGAACATATTGCTTGTTGTTAGTTTAAATGGTATATGGTTATTTTCTCTTTTTTACCTTCACACTGTACCCTGCATATCCTAAAGTAGGCAGAGGATAGTCCTAAGACATTCCGTTTTCCATTTCCCAGATATTCATCATTTTCAAGATATTGCGTGTTGTGTATCTCATTCAACGACACAACTTGTCTTGTTACCAGAGACAGAGCGATGTGAAACAATTTATTGCCTCAAGTGGAAATCGAATCCACAACCGTCACGTTTACTATCATATTGCTTTAATATATATTTTATAATATATATCTAACGTTAAATATTTCAAGAAACCTATTACAATTTAATATTGCTCTCACATGCATTCCGATGGCTTCACTAAGGATTTCCCACAGGCTTATGACGCTTAGAGGCAATATCTTCCTTCTGAGTATTTGATTTCTTTCACAGATTTATGATATAACTTTAAAGGTAGCAAAAATTTTTATTACCTTAAGTTTTTTTTAAATTGAAATTGGATTTTTAAGTTTGGAATTGAATTGGATTAGCTTTTTTAGCAATCATGAACATGTTTTGTATTTAATTTTTAATTGTGAATTGTGTTAACATTAATTTTTAAGCTAGTCTTAAAGAATGAATTATGTTAATATTAATTTTAAAGCATTTAATGAATCAGAATTTGGCACTTTAAGGCATCGTAGGATACGTAAGGTTACCCTAAATTTCAAAAAATCTAATTATATATTTTCATAGATTTTTAGGAAATGTATTTAAGAAGATTATCTTTTCCGCGAGAAAGTATTTCTTAGAAAAAATAAAAATCCACGCATGCGAAACCGCGAGCAGTAAGTGTCATATAATAGGATAATAGTTTAGATATCCCATAATATCTATCCGCTGCATTTCAATTTTGTCGAGGCCTCGGGGAAATGGAAGTCATAGGAATGTGTCAATACCTCGCCTAAGCGCGAATGAAATATAGTGTGAAAGCTACTGTAACGTGTCGAAATAATATAGCTTGGCTAGCTTGATTGAAATCACATGTGTTAAAAGATTATATTAAATTAAATCAACTTCACGTTGTATCCCGCACATACCAGGGTAGGCAGAGGGAACCCAGTGTTAAGACACACCGCCCCCAGGGCAAAACTGGGCGGAAAGTGACGAACAACGGTGTGTCTTAACACTGGGTTCCCTCTACCTACCCTGGTATGTGCGGGATACAACGTGAAGTTGATTTAATTTAATTTTATTTATATGACTAGCGGCTCGCCCACGGCTTCGCCCGCTTAAAATACATGATTACTGATTTAATAAGCACAATCGATTGACAACTATAATGACTTCTAATATGATTTTTTTACGACATTATCGCCAAAGAATTTTTGATTGTTTTAAATTAAAAAATACGACCATTGTTGATATTTGATATTTATAAAATATACATAAAGCTAATTATGTATTACACGTATATATTTTTGTAACTTTATGTTCTTTTTACCTATATAATTTACGTCTCATCATAATTCTAAAACTCTGTTAAATGTGCTGATGTCAGTGAATAATTTAATTTAGGTTGTAGGATTCATAATATTCTTTGTAAAATAATGTATTAATTGCATATTAAATCCTGTACAGTTTTTAAATTAGTTACATATATTATATGAACGAACCAACCAAAATATCTTTGTATTTACTTGATATTTCTTTCAAGATCGTTCTTTATCTCTGTGTTGAATTAAAATAAATTAAAATTAGCTTCACGCTGTATCCCGCACACTGCAGGGTAGGCAGAGGGAACCTAGTGTTAAGACACTCCGTTCCCCACTTTCTGCCGACTTCTGGAGGCATTGCGTGTTGAGTGGCAGAACTCAACGCCGCGCTTAACCTCGACACCAGAGCGAAGAAATGGAAATATAAATTTAAGTGAATATTTCATCTCCTCGAGTGGGGATCGAACCCACAGCCAGTCGGTTTTATAGTCACACTTCGTGCCGCTGCGCCACGACTGGCCTCAAAGAAATTAAAAAAATAAATATTTTATTTCCTCGTGTGGGAATCCAACCCACAACCTGTCGCATTTATAGTCGTACGCAATATATCTTAAAGCGTAACTTCCTTAATGCATCTCCCGTATACTTAAACAAACATTGCCCAAGTAAAAAATTTTGACTGTCAAATAATATTTAGATAAGAAACTCGATGTACCTTCATATTATGAGGAAATATAATTTACACAAAACACACAACATTATATGGAATTAGACATTTCTTTGCAAAATTACATTTTTTTTAAGGTACTCAACCTCTTAGTGGGGAGAAATGAGGATTTTATGAGACATATTCTGAATCTTATTATAAGGGTACATATTACTACTTATAAGAATATTTAACATAATGCCCTTTAAGGATAGTCTTCCATATATAGTTTCAATTTTTTACTTTTTCCTTGAACTTAATCTTTTTGAGGCCGTTTAACATAGGACTGTGAACAGGATTGGTGTGGTGTAAGAGTGTGACTGTGTGTAAACGCGACATGTTGTGGGTACGATCGAAGGAGGAGATACTGGAGGAAATGAAATATTTAATATTTTTGATTCTTCGCTCTTGTGCCGATGCAAAGCGCGGCGTTGAGTTTCGCCATTGAACACGTAATACCTTCAGACATCTGCGGAAAATTGGAATGGGATGTCTTAACACTAAGTTTCTTCTGAGGGGTACGGCGTGACGTTAAAAAAAATATTAAAAATTAACCATTCATAGGTTCAGTTTCTAGTTTGTAGTAATCTTTATAATCATATAAATAAAATTAAATTAAATCAACTTCACGTTGTATCCCGCACACAGCAGGGTAGGCAGAGGGAACCCAGTGCTAAGACACACCGTTGTTCCTCACTTTCCACCCAGTTCTGGAGACATTGCGTGTTGAGTGACGGAACTGAACGCTGCGCTTCGCGTCGACACCAGAGCGAAGAAATGAAAATATAAATGTAAATAAATATTTTATTACTTCCAGTGTGGATCGAAGCCACAACCAGTTGACTTACAACCACACTTTGTGCCCTGCGCCACGACTGATATCAATCATATATAATCTCTATTATATAATACAATAATCAATTTAATGCGTAACACCATAAAAAAACGGAGACTGAAGACAGAGTGTATCATCACACAATGTAGGGATAACAGTTAAAAATAAATAAAATATACAGCATAGCTTCTGCTAGCATTATAATAGTGTTACATCGCCCTTATTACTGCAGGATACATTCCGTCCTTCCCAGGGATCGCATACGAGGCAAATATGTAAAATTTGCCTCCGAAACCTTGTTTTAAAAACACAAGGGTTTTTGATATTTTGTATGTTACCTGTTATGGTATAGAATATTGTGGGCAAGATTCTTGGTCAATATTTTTTAATAATAATTAATAGTTATTTCCTCATATAGCAGCGTAGGCAGAGGGAAGCTGGTGTGTTTTTTGAGCTTCGCGCTGAAAACCAGGGAACCTATTGTTAGGACATTTCGTTTCCATTAAGATACTCCAGTTACGCACCTTCCACGTTTTATCATTTCATACGTTGAGTGGCGGAACTTAATATCGCGCTTTGTCTCTAAGTCTAGAGTTAAACCACTTTATTCTCTATTTTCAAAATTAATCTAAACTCAACGTCGCACTTTGCCTTCTAGAGCAGGGAAACGGAAATAAATAATTGTTCCATGTCGGGAATGAATCCACAACTATCAGACTTTCAGTCAGGAGCTATCTAACGCCCAATATTAATAACCTATCTCCAACGTCAATCTTGGATTGTTTCATACATCTATCCAATCTAGAGATTGGATAGATATATGAAACAATCTAAGATTGACATTGGAGATAGGTTATTAATATTGGGCGTTAATGTGCAACGATTTGATGAACGTTATTTGTATATACTATACGCAGAGTGGTACATTGATAAAAATTGTAACATTAGGTGCCCTGTGTCTATACTGCTATGCGGGAAAGAGCGTAAAGCTAAAAATAAATTAAATCAATTTCACGCGGTCCGCAAACAGCAGGGTAAGCAGAGGGAACCTAGTGTTAAGACACGCCGTTCCCCTCCTTCTACTGAATTTTCCGAGCGTGTTGAGTGGTGGATCTCAACGCCGGATCTTTTGCGTTGGTGCCAGAGGTGAAAATATTAATAAATAGTAATTCATGCCCTCGAGTGGGGATCGAACCCTCAACAGTCACACCCTTGTGCCACGATGGCCTGTGTAGCGTGTAGCTGCTAATATATAATACAAAATAAGTAAGAGTTTGATTATACATAATTTAGATGACTATTTACTGACTATTAAGTTATTTGTTATATTTAATAAAAAAATATTTATGTATATTTTTACGTAAATAAAGAGAGCCCCATAGAGTAAATTTAAATTTATAATCCTTTTACATCTCTTAACTGATCTCACATCTAGTCCTAAAGGTCCGGTCCTGAATATTCATATAAGATGGTAATAAATAAATGCTTCTGTATGGTCAGCAAAATACATTGTTTATTATAATATCAAAATAATATTTGAAATTTGTATCTACGTGCGGCGTCGAGTTCCGCCACTTAACAAGGAATGTCATAAAGGACATTTGGCCAATTTTATATAGGAATACGTATCAACTTGCGTCATTCCAAATCTACTCTCAACGACTACAATTTTCATTAGACTTTTAGTTACTTACAAGGTTTGAACATAGTTTAACCACATTCTTTTAATGTTTTAAAAAGTTCAAATACGCCTGATCACCTTTTTTAGCAATATTTAATTACTGTGAATTACTATACTGTTTATTATTTATGTAGAAACGAGTCTCAGTCCCCATTTAAGAAGGGAACTGCACAGCATACAGAAACACTCCCTTACCATAAAGACTCAAAATTTCGACAAAGCACTTCGAAGTCACTATCGTTATCATTATCTATGCAAGAGTCATTATATCAACACTTTCAATACTAATAATATTATACTATTGAACTCGACTAATAATTCATTAAAAATAGTAGAGTGATTCAAATGGTCGACCGATATAATAATAACATCGATAGATTGACGTTGACACACTGAATAAAACGAAATAAATCAGCTTCGCGCTGTATACCATATTTAGCAGGGTAGAGAACCTACTAAAAAGATACTCCGTTCTCCACTTTCCGCTGAATTTTTCAAAATATTGCGTGTTGAGTGGCGTTTACACTGTATCTAAAGCAAGATTTTTCGATCATTGTCAGTTTATGAAAGTAAGTATTAGGTCCTTACATATGAAATTGGCGTTTTGTCGTAATGGCCACTTTATTAACATTTTTTTTCCACTTTGGTTAGGAATTATAAATTTTTTTTTGCGTCACTCAGTTTATAAAATGGAAAACTTCAAATATTGCGTTATTGACAAGTACGACTTCCACCGTGGCACCAGTGCTGGGGAGACGGCTCGAAGGCCTAATGATGTTTATGGTGGTAGCGGATCCAGCGCAACCACGTCCGAGTTAGCTTTAAGCTGCGGCGTTAGTGATAAGACTGTTTGAATGCACTTAAAGCAAGTTGGAAATTAAAATACTTGAGGGGTGGGTACCTCACGAAATGCGTGAAGCAAACCAGCAAACGTGCGTCGACTGCTACGTTACATTACTTAACAATAATGGAAGGTTTTTTTATCGAAGAATAACCTATGATGAAAAGTGGTATCTCTACAATAAAAAAATGGAATTGCTCATCGCAATGGCTGGACTCTGGTAAGCCAGCCAAATCCAATCCCAAGTGAAAATTGGCCCAAAAGTTATTTGTAAGAATTTGGTTTCAT
The DNA here is from genome assembly GCA_013421005.1 of Heliconius erato x Heliconius himera. NCBI lineage: Eukaryota > Metazoa > Arthropoda > Insecta > Lepidoptera > Nymphalidae > Heliconius > Heliconius erato x Heliconius himera. The sequence goes on from JAATLQ010031711.1 coordinate 22,394, forward strand.
TACGGTTTCCTTAAATCTGGTCGGACGATTACAGTAGATGTCTATTGTCAGCAATTGCAAACCATGATGGAAAAGCTAGCGGCTAAATGACCGAGGATGGGCAATGGCTCTACGCTAATGCTGCTTGAAGACTACGACTATTTTTTTCTTTATCTATGAATCTTAAACATTGTTTTTTTCTGCTTCATGCTGTATCCCGCATAGAGCAGAGTAGGCAGAGGGAGCTTTGTGTTACTCCGCTCCTCAATTTCCACCGAATTCTGAAGGCATTACGTGTTGAGAGGCGGAAATCAATGCCACACTTTGCCTCGATACTAGTACTAAACCCCAAATGAAATTATTAAATATTTAATTTCCTTTGGTGTGACTCAGACTCACAACCTGTTGCGTTTACACGCTTGTGTCCCTATGTCACGACTGGTATCTGGAGATATAATAACCTTTCCAACTCTAGCAATCTCAAACAAAAATCTAATTGAACGCTCTTTATATAATTAAAATATTTAAACAATCCAAGAAATTTGACGCTTTTGTTATTATATTTTTTTTACATTGTTTATAGTTAGTATTGTTTGTATTGTGACCATAAAGGCGTATTAGCACTAATAGTGCTAAATCAATATCAAATACTCTACACTAAAGTCTAAAATGTAATATATTGCTTACTCCTTTTTTTTGTTAACTGTACAAACAATGATCCCTGTGCGAGCATTAGAAACGATATTAACATAGAATTTGGTTGCTTTTACTTTGAGAGTGTTAACTCAGACGAAACTTCTGAATATGACATTTGAAGGACAGCTTGTTACTCCAGTTAAGAATGACGAAAAGTTCAAGGATAGTGGTAATATAATATAAAATTATAAA
>JAATLQ010031711.1:23270-37861 GCA_013421005.1 Heliconius erato x Heliconius himera
ACTCTACACTAAAGTCTAAAATGTAATATATTGCTTACTCCTTTTTTTTGTTAACTGTACAAACAATGATCCCTGTGCGAGCATTAGAAACGATATTAACATAGAATTTGGTTGCTTTTACTTTGAGAGTGTTAACTCAGACGAAACTTCTGAATATGACATTTGAAGGACAGCTTGTTACTCCAGTTAAGAATGACGAAAAGTTCAAGGATAGTGGTAATATAATATAAAATTATAAATTTCAAGTAAATAAAAATCCAGATTTCAGCAAGTAATAAGTGTCTTAATGGGAATGGAGTATCTTATCACTAGGTTACCAGGTTTCCTTTGCCTGTCCTGCTATGTAAAGCATACAACGTTAAGCTTAAAAAAACAACTGCTACTTAGCTTCACCACGTTTTGTGAGATTGCCAGAGAAAACGGAACGCCCAACGCTACGATCTCTGCATAATTCTTTCGCCTCGTCCACTGTCATCCACCTCATACATGCTTTCCGGGGGGTCCGTAAAAATCGATACTGTGCTTATGGAGGCTACCCGAGGTCTCGCTCAGTTTCTCTTACCGCTTATTTTTCCTTCATAAATCTTTTCTACAATTTTCCACTAAGAAAAGAAATATATTAAAAAACCTATAAGAATTATATGTAGTGGGACGCTCTTGCCAATTAAACCATATGTTCTTATCGAGCTACGTCGAAATTCTTACAATCTAGCTCAATATCCAAGAGGGCAGGTTTCACTCCCGATACGTTAAAATTCTAATATCTCGTGGCACAGTGGCACAAGCGTGTATGTAAACGCGACGATTGTGGGCTCAGCCACTCAGGGAATGGGGAATTTATTAATATTTTAATTTCTCCGCTCTGGTCAAAGCACGGCGTTGAGTTCCGCCACTCAACACGCAATGCTTCTAAAATTTAGCGCAAAGTGGAGATCAAAAAGTGTCTTAATACTCAATTTCCTCTGCCTACCTTGCTATATGAGGGATACAGCATGAAGCTGAAACTAAGTTTTTTATATATTCTGATGTTATTAATATTTTTGGCTAAAGTCGAAACTTAAATAAATATTTTTTTCTATATTGAACGTTAGAGTGGATTCTGTCACTAAACTAACAGTGAATAAAGCTTAACTGAATATAATAGATTGTGTATACTTATTTATAAAGAATAGCTATTAACCCCCTCAGGAGGGTACCCTAACAGATATATATCCGATACTAGCATCTAAGGGTACGTGACCCGTTTCGTGGAAGTCACCACTTGCCTTCCCCCAACTCTCAGCCAACCTTCCACATAACTTATTAAAAAAATTAGGGATAAAAAAATGCATTTTTTTCTTAATTTAATACTTATAGATTACTATATACATTTGTTTTGCAATTAGATAACGATGTAGCACAAGAAAAGAAGTATGTAATAATAGTTGTAATAACAGTCATTCATTGTGATTCTTAAACTTATTGTATAAATTTTAAATAAGAAACAAATTTGGACCCACAACCATCACATTAAGTCAGACACACCAACTGAAATATTTTTAATACAACACGCAATTTTAAAAAATTGAAGCCTTCGTGGCGCTATAGCACAATGGTGTAACTGTAAAGTGAGCTGTGTTATGGGTTCGATTCCCATTCGGGGGAAAGAATGAATATTTATTAATATTTTAATTTCTTCGCTCTAGTACTAAGACAAAAGCTCGGCGTTGAATTCCGCCTCTCAGCACGCAATGCCTCGAAAAAATTGGCGGAAAATGGGAAACTGAGTGCCTTAACATCATATGTAGGGAAAACATAATGTTAAGACACTGCCTACTCTGCTGTGTGCGAGATGCAGCGTAAAGTTCATTTTTTACTTATTTTATATTCAACAATATATTTATTTATTATAACTTTACGATTCCAATCCATTTTGCTATTAGATTAAAATGAATGAAATTACGATTTATCATGACTGGCAAGATTAAGAATATTTCTTCAGCTTTTTTTTCTTAAAGAAAAAAAACACAATGCTACGTTTTCATGGACGAAATGCGAGTATGCTGGAGTCATGCACTTGTTGACGAGATTTTACCACCATTTCTTATGTTCAATGTTCTGGAAAACTTTTTTATAAGTTTGGAGTAGATGGAAGTTAAATATATTTTTTTCAACATTATACTTCAGCCTGTATATAATAGGATGGGCAGGAAATTTTGTGTCAAGTAGTGACTTGGTAGTGATACTCTGCTTTCCGCTTTGTAAATGTGAATGTTGTGGCTTCAATATCTTTGATGGACAACTCCGTTCTTGATTTCTTGGTCTAAACATTAAATTCAGAAAATATTCGTTACATATAGGACCAGTGGTGGCGCACTGAGATTGTGAGTACGATTCCCACTCGAGGAAATGACATTAATATTTTCATTTTCTCGCACTGGTAAAAAGGCGAAGCGCTGTGTTAAGTTCCGCGATCAATCAACATACAATGCTGCCAGAATTGGTCGGCAGAAAATGGGGATCGGAAGTTTTTATATGTGGTGTACAGTTGAAGCTAAAAACAATGTACTCGTAGGTAAAATTTTATTAAAAAAATAAATACCACTAAAGCCCGCTTTATTTTTGTTTAACTATCTATCTATCTGTCTGCGTAGTCATTATATTAAGATAAAATTAAATTCTTAAAAAGGTTAAGAGTTGTCTAGACAATTTTATGTTATAAGATTTTGTCATAAGATAAAAGACATGTAAATATTTTTTTACGTTGTATCCTGCATGTAGCAGGTATGCATTGCGTATTGAGTGACGAGTGAAACTTAACACCGGCCTTTGTCTTGTTACTATAACAGGAAATTTTTGTTTTCTGAATCATTATCCCGAGTGAGAATCGAACCGACAGCCATTGTGTTTACAGTCACACGCTGTGCCACTGCGCCACGATGGCGTCGATACGCTTTTCTACATAATATAACAGAGTGATGGAGGAGGTCATTATTAATTATTTTTACATGATAAAGCATGTCCGAAATGTCACCGTTTTCCATATATTGCCAATCAAAAACTTTTTTAGTTATCATATATGCTTCATGAGCTTTTTGACAATTATTTTTCCATGTTGATTCGGACCCGCTATTTTTATTTTTATTTTATAGTGTTATATTTATTGGGTTATAAAATGTTAATATTTTGTCACAAGCCGTAATTTTTTGTTAAAAATTGGTGTTTTCTTAAAATTTTATTTCAAACAAATTTAGGCCTACCATTTTAACAATATTCTCTACAAAATTATCTTTTAAATTTAAAGTTACAATATAATAATTAACCTCCAATGTAGCGATATTCACGTAAAACTACGTAAATTTTAATAATATCTTATTTATTTTTGATTTCTGGTTCTTTCTGTTACTTTAAATGTGGCATGAATAAATGAATGAATAAAAAAGGTCAAACATAATTATTTCCCCAATTAAGAATTGAACAAACGACTATCAATAGTACAGACTTCAGATATTGTCCCACTCAGCCATGATGGCGTCTATAAAAAATATAATTGACCGAAATTCACGCAGACAGTTATTTTAATATAACTCAATCGTTATTTACTTCATTATTCTAATACGTAACTGAATCTATCTATACGATATCTTTGTCCCAAACCCGAAGGGAAATCACAAAACGGTGTTCCCGCTATTTCAGATTTCAGATATGGTACATTTCAATGAATATCGCCTTTTATTGTTCGTAACGTCTAATTAACTTTAATATAAAATGTATTGTGTATTTCAGATTTTTTCTTATTTAATATTTTCATTTTCTCGCGTTAGCAACTAGGTAAAGAGCGGCGTTGAGTTCCGTCATTTAATGTGTAATACCTCCAGAATTCGGCGCAAAGCAAAGAACGGTTCTTTTTATTTATCTTATATTTCTATGCATATTATTCCCTGTAATTTAGTATAATTCAATATTTTTATTACCTAACTGTGGTGAAGCTCAAAGGCAGGATTATGTTTTTAGCGTGTATGTATGTTCGTTCCATTGTTTTCTTGTAACTGTAAACCAGTAAACCGATTTTGATAAGTTGGATCCGTCGTTGAATTTATCTTGGTGGTGCAAGTGTTACTGAATAAATTAATTTAGTTTATACAGCCGGGTTTTTGATTTTGTTTCTAATTCACTTGCAGTAGGTATAAATATCTTGATAGAATAACACACAGAAAACCAAGACAGACTTCTCTTCACCTAATTAAAAACATGAGATATAATCCGAACGGAACATAAAGTTAAATAGATTTCTGCTCTTGGATTCACATCTCACTAGTAGTTCAGAGTCTTACAGCGACCAATGTATTTCAGAAAAGTATTTTTAATATGATTATGAATATTACATTTTCAACTCGTCGTGTTTTATTACCAACACAAGAGAAAAACATATTTCATCGTAATTTGGCTTTGGATAGTGGAAAACGGAGTGTCTGAAAACAAAACTTCCTTGCCTAAATTTCTAAATGTAGGATTAAGCGTGAATTTTAAAATGTGTATTACAAAAACTTTATTATTTGTACTAATATACATGAATCTGCAGTATATTTACATAATTGTCCTTTACGATTTAAAAAAAAACTTAGAGCAATGAAAGAATCTCTTTCAGAAATTATTCAATTATAATATCATGTATATGTACTTCAAAATTTAATATTGGTATACCACAGCTAGAGGAAGCGTATTTGGATAATTGTACAACTTTCCATAACTTTGGAAAGTCGTCAGGAACGTGTACGTAGCGGTAGCTTTTAGTAAAGTTTATTGGTAATTATGATATCCATATACACAGGTATATTTGATACAATGGAGATGTTTGTGTAAAATTTCTAATTAACTGGTGCTGATCGAAAAATGTTTTGTATTTAATGGTATTTAACTCATTTTTCCGACGTTGCACGGAAAACCTAGTGTTTACACTTTCCCAACACGGAAAGTGTAAACACTACTTTGTGAACCGATTTTGTTTTTTTTTATATGAAACTTAGTGATTCCAGAGTCATATTGTGGTAATTAATGACAATGGTATCCATAGAAAATCTCATAAGTCTTAAATTTGCATAAAGCACGTGCGCGAGAAATGGACGAATAACTCGATATCAACGTAACCGATTTCGATGATTCTTATTTTATTGGAAAGGGTACATCAAGGGTAGTTTGGTGAGAATTTGGTTAAGTTTTAAGCTGATGAGAGATCCGGTTGAAAACGAAAAAGCAGTTTTTTTTAAATTATAATTGATAATTATTTACCTTAAAAGATGGCTTTAAAAGTTCTTTAATTTATTATTTTCTTGTTTTTGATCTCAATTTTATTTATCATTCAGCTATTTCTTTATATAAGCTTTTTTATAATCGATAAAAAAAATATATAATATTTATAAAGTGTGAGGACATCGACTGCCTACAAAAAAAAGCGTGAAGCTGTATACAATAGGATATTCTTCAATTCTTTTAGTAAGAAGTCAGGTGTAAGCAAGATGATCAGCTTTCATAGGTAACATAGGTTAAAATGTCTGAGGTAAGACACATAAAAAATACACACGAATTGATAACCTCCTTCTTTTACAGAAATTGGATAAAAATATCCTAAAAATGAAAAGAATCATATTATTATAGTAAGAATCAACGGTCAAAATATTGTTTTTTTTTTAAATAGTATACATTATTATTAATTCTCATTCGTTACACCTTAATATAATTAAAATCAGCTGCACATTGTATCCCGCACTCAGCGGGGTAAGCAGAGGGAAAGTGTTAAGGCACTCCGTTTCCCACTTTCCGACGAGTTCTGGACGGAACTCATCGCCGCGCTTTGCCAGAGCGATGGAATGAAAATATAAATAAATATTTAATTTCCTCAAGTGGAGATTGAACTCACAACCAGTCGATTTTACAACCACACTTTGTGCCCCGGCGCCACGTCTGGCTTTTTTAATATAATTAGTTGTGACATTCTCATGATATGGTTGCGGGTTCGATCTCGAGTAGAGTAATGTTTTGCTTAGATAGAACCACTCCTTCTGTACATAGTAGTGTCTTAGTTATATAGTATAGCAAAGCATAGCACTAATATAAAACCAGCTTTATATTTTATTTTAATTTCACCGTATTTTGTTACCGTGAAACTTACTTTTACAGTCTAACTGAATTAAGTTTTCAGTTAATTAGAACGCCTAATTGAGTTTTTAGACTTACGACTGAAAAGCGTAAGAAAACGGCTGACTTTTATTTCAATGCTAGCTAAGTCTCTACTTCACCTTATAAATGACTGTTTTAAGTAAACTTTTATGAAATTACAGCGTAAGTAATATTATGTTTTGAAACTTTAGTTAGTAGAATGTATGTGTTGAGTTTTGTATGAAATAAATTGCATCTTACATAAGTCTTTTTCATAAGGAACCGTATTGTATATACAATAAGATTATAGAAAAAAAAACTTCATACAAAAATAAGAAATGTTTCTTGTTTACATAGAAAAGTTTTTTTTAGATTCACGCTGTATCCCGCAGAAGGCGAGTTAGGTAAAGGGAACTAAGTGTTAAGACACTCCATTGCCCACTTTGAAAATTTGAATTTTCAAAAGTGGCAACGGAATTGATTTTTTGAAATTTTTGGGGATTGAGCTGCTGACCGAATAATTTTCAGACACAGATCATCGTATCTGAAGCCTGATCATGGAAGTTACCGGGATCCGCACACAATTCACCGCTGGTCGACCACAGGTAAGGGGCCCAAGTAGCGTGTTAGCCTCGCGTAAAAGGCTGCCCGGCTAACTAGCGAAAAATCCCGGAAATGCGCCATCATGCCGGTCAGCGACCGAATGACATTTTTGAGGGTGCTCGGGCGCTCGGGCACACCCGCATTCTCCAAGTCAGTCTACTATTGGTATCTCCGTTTCTTTTGTGTGTTTCTCGGATTGACCATAGTATAGACCATAGTATTCGAGAGTTCCACTGGAATCTCATACCAGTCCACTACTATCTCGAGATTGAGAAACCTCATTTGCTGTTCCTCATGGAGACTTGGTACCATTTAGATCTATAGCAAATGTTTTGGGTTTATGATAAAAAATTGATTCATAAATTCGTCGGAAAAATATTTATTACTCATCTAATTACGGTAAAATTATGTATATATGATCGCCTGTGTAAGGCTTTTTTGGCAAATTGCATTTCTTCACGCTTTACACATATCATGGTAAGCAGATGGAACCCAGTTTCAAGCCATTCGGTTCTCCTATTTCCTCCACCTGGATTCGAACAGCGACACTGCGGCAGACACTGCTCCATGAGTGGATGGATTTAAGGATTTTAGTTTTAAAATTACGAAAAATTATATCATATTACGGTATTCAATAAAATACTGCCGAGGATTTACAAGGTTAAAATCATCAAAATGGGTCAGTAAAAGAGGCATTGTAGCAGTGGACAGCATCTGGTTGCAAATTCGATAGCTATGGGTTCGATCCTTATTCAAAACAATAAATTATTTTCATGTTCACACTCCAGTCTGGCGTTGTGCTCAGCCACTCAAGTCACGATGTTTTGATTAGGGGTGAAAGCCGAGAACGTACGTAAACGAGGAGTATCTAAGCTCTAGACTACTTACTGCCCTTACCCTGCTCTTTGGGATAAATCGTCAAATAACCTTGTAATTCTGTACCATAAATTAACCCAATAACCATTACTTGAAACTTTCAAATATGCTAATAATGTTTGATGCAATTACGAAGTTTTCACAAGCTAAAGACCTTTAAGGGAACTGAACACCCTACCCGCAAGGCATTAAAGATTTTAGTTGTGGTTTGCTCTGGGCGCCGCGTTACTTATAGTTTACATTAAAGTTTCAATACTGATTATACAGTAGAGGAGAGGGATTTAGTAAATAATACATGAATATCCGTACAATTCTTTTTATAAATCATAAAATCTATGCCTTTATATAAAATAAGATGTTAAAAAAGTAAATTCTTCAAAGTAAGTATTATTAATATATCAATAATGGAAGCTAAAAAATCACTTTTTGCAGAATTTTTGTACTTCTGTTTCTTAGTTTGTTAGTTTGTTCGCGAATCACGCAAAAAGTACTGGACAGATATTATAATTTGGTCTAACATTTTATGTTATACTTCTGTACTTTTTTCGTAAAATTCTATATTTTTGTTTCTTTTTCAATTTTTGAGACGTCTGGCTTGTCAGAACGTCTTGCTACAAGAGCGAGAAAATCAAAATGTATTTACCTAAAGAAATAAGTATTTATTTATAAAATTTCATTGGATCCAATTTCATACAAAATGCAGCAAAAACAATTCAAATAAGTTTTTTAGATTGCGATATTTGATTTTTTTTCCTTCTTTCTTGGTTAAAATAATTTCAACAATATCGCACATCGGTCTGCCGTAATAAATAGCATTTAGAGTTCATGCAGCACAATGGGATAGCGGCTGTGAATGGTTGTGGGTTCATATAGCACAGTGAGAAGGTGACTGTTATTGATGCAATGATTATGAATTCAATTCTCAATCGATTTTAGATTAAAAAGAGACTTCCTTCCAGAAGACGCTTTTCACGTAATGTACAGGATTATACAATGCGCCTTCGACATATATATTGTAAATATTTTATAAGTGAAGTCTATATTTTAACAGCATTTTTCTATTTTATAACATTATTCTTATACCTTTGTGTTGTTCAGACTATAACAATGTGTCGGCGAACTTATTAGACCTCAACTGGTACGTTCGGCACTACATAATAAAGGAAAGAACAGAACCGAATATTTAATCATCTAAATAAGTAGAAAGTGGAAGAATGAGTAAATTTTGAAAATATGAAAGTGATAAAAGCGTTCGGTGTATATATAGATAATCGTGTAGCAAGCACCTACCACGTGTCATGATAAGTAATTTAAATATTAAAAAAAACTCATAATATTAACTTTATAGCACTATTCACAAGTAGGAGTCGTGATAAGCAGTCATGGATCGTGTGGAGTTTCACGTGAATGGAGTGAAAATTTCAGGTACCTTAGAGTAATTTTTATATATATTTTTTATGGAAAAGCTAAAAAGTTTGTATGGTTGAATGCATTAATCTCAGGAACTACTGCTTTGTATTAAAAAAATGTTTTTTTGCTTTGGATAGTCCTTATATCGAGGAAGGCTATAGACTCTAATATCACGTTAACCTTTTCGATGTAATCGACAGTATCTGTGTATTGAGTTACCTCATGCACTTAGAATGTGTCATACACAACTCTTAGTTATTTCCGTTCAACTATAGCTAATAATATTTATTCTATTTTTTCGGCGAAGTGCGGTGAATGAAACAGTTTTAATGAGAACGGAGTGTCATAACACTTTGTTCCCAGGTTCCCTCTGCCTACTCAGCTATGTGCGGGATAAGTAAGATCTTCTTTTGAGCTGTCTTACTTACTAGAGCCCATTGTGGCGCAGGGACATAAGACAGCAAACGCGGCGGTTGTGGGTGCGATTCCCACTCGAGGGAATGAAATATTTTTTTTTTCTCGTTCTAGGAACGAGGCAAGGGGTGGCATTAAGTTCCGTCACTTTTTCACATGATTCCTCCAAAATTTGGCGGGAAATGGTTTATGGAAGTTTCGTAACACTGTATTTCTCTCTACCTACCTTGCTATGTGCGGCATATAGCGTGAAGTTTGCTAACACTGTAGAATCTTTTTTTCGACTTTGCGAGATTGACTAATAAATCCTGCCTACATACTGGACATTTACTGCAGTAATTGTATCACCTAAGTGTAGATGAACACTGCGAAGGTGTCGAAGAAACGGAAATGAATAAAGAGCGTACTTACGCTCTTGAACTACAACTATTAGGGTTCTACTATTAGGGTTCAACTATTAGGGTTCGGCTAGAGATCGGCATTTGATGAAATGAAAAACGATGCATAAATGCTCGCAACTTTTGATTGCGTTAACATGTTGCTTGATATTCTCTGTACTCCATGGGACTGTAGATCTGACTATTTGATATTAATGTCAGCTTTTTACCTAACTCCACACGATATTGAAATAATAAATAACGTTGACAGACAGACAGACCACTGACTAAAGTAACATTTTTTATTACAATAAAAAAAGATAATTTAAAAAAAAACCACGCTAAACTTATAAAGTTATCTTTGTTATCGGTTAGTGGGATGCGAAGTAAGTTCCACTACAACGCTTTTACACTTCCTCCGGGAACATTTGGAGCTGCGCGGCACAAAGTACATGTGCCTGGAGGCCGGTTGCGGTGTCTGCATTGTCAGCGCTGAAAAATCCGCCAATTCTCTGCCAGAGGCTGTTAATTCTGCAAGTATTTTAACTATATTAACAATAACAATAATTTGTAATTTTATTTTTAGTTTTATTGATTCAGTCGTTTATGACTTTATCTACACACGATTTCAAAACCCTGTAAGGAATAATAGATTCATTGTATAAACAAAAAATGCTTTGTAATTTGTTTACATTATCAATATTATTTGCAACAAAGATTAAAATATTTGTTTCTAAATGACATTTATCTCACATTTCATATTGGATATTAAATTTTAAGATTTATGTGTGACTTTTCCTCTTCGGTCCCCTCTGGAGGAAATAAAATATTTATTTAAATTAATATTTTAATTTCTTCGCTCTGATGTCGAGGCTAAGCGCAGTATTGAGCGGTATTCCGCCCCTCAACACACAATGCCTCCAGAATTCGGCGGAAAATAAGAAACAGAGTGTATTAACACCAGGTTCCATCTTTTATTATTCTGTTCTATTTACTTTATTCTGTGTTTTAGTAATAACGAAGTTACAGCGGCAAGAGAAATATATCACGCCTGAAAATGTCAACTACTACATATCACGGCTCGTAAGATACAGACAGCAGAATCTTAGTAATACCTTTATCCTGTTTTACTCTTCGTGTACAGACACCTAAAAATATTTAATTTTAAATTGCACCGTGGTGCAATGGTTCAACATTTGACTGTAAGCACGATGATCGTGGAATTGATCCTCACTCCTGGGAATGTTTTAATTTCTTGTTATTATTTTCCGTTCTAGTACAAAGAGTCTGACACTCGGCACTTTATTTATTTATGTAATAAAAAAATATTTTTAGTGTATAGTGTCAATTACATCGTGCCACGGCTGGAGGATAACTACCATTGAAGGAATAGGCAATCGATGGAAGGGATATCATCCTCTACAGAAGGCGCTCGCTGAGAATAATGGGTCTCAATGTGGATATTGCAGTCCTGCTTTCGTTATGTCTATGTACAGGTACTAAAATCACACATTTTAGAAAATCTTAAATTTTTCTGTACCCAAGAATTTAACTTACTGTTTCATAACTTATCGTTAGATTTTACCTGTTGCATTAAACTTATGTGACAGGTGATTTGAAATAATATTTTTGGGTTTGAAATTTATGTTTATTCCCAGACTGTGTGCAAGAAAATAACGTACCGATATTATATAATATTCTTGACTCCAGTCTGAATGATCAGAGCAAATTAAATAATTCCTTCCTTCTCCTCTTAAGAAGTGAGCAATAAATCTATTCCTTACATTTTTTTAGTCTGTTAAAAAGTAAAAAAGAAATAAAAATGCTTGATATCGAAAGAAGTTTATCCAGTAACATCTGTCGATGCACCGGGTACAGGCCGATCCTGGAAGCATTTAAAAAATTTGCCAGCGATGCTCCTAAACGGGAAATCTATGATATTGAAGACATATCATTGTGCTATAAAACTAGAAACATTTGTTTACAAAATGAATGCAACGAAAACGACTGGTGTATTGTTACTAAAGACGATTTTGAAAACCAAATATTACATATTGAACTAAATGATAACAGACAGTGGTACAAAGCTGAAACAATATCAGATATATTTGAGATTCTCAAGAAAAACGGTGATGATTCTTACATGCTGGTTGCTGGCAACACAGGAAAAGGTAATTATAGGAGATATAATAAAAGAACGAATAAGAAAAAGTAAAAAAAAAATCTGAAGTATTTGTCGTTCGTGAAGTAAATATCGTTCTTAGATACCCCTAATGATATTTTGTAGGGTCAATCTGATTCACATCTATTAAATTTGTAATGTTTTTTTATTATTATATATAATTTCCTACTTCCTTAAAGTATAAAATAGAGCCATATATTCATTTAAATAAGAAATAAATTTTTTTTTAAATAGAAAAATATCGATCAATTACAATTTTAGAAATCTATTTTTCAAAATAATATAATATTTTTTTCTATATCAGGAGTTAAGCATATCGAAGAGTATCCACAAATCTTAATTGATATCAGTACAGTATCGGAATTAAAATCATATTACTTTGACCAAAATTTGATAATCGGTGCTGGTATTACGCTTACAGAACTTATAAATATATTAGAAGACGCATCTGATACAGAATATTTTGACTATGTGAAAATAATTGTTGAACATTTACAACTGGTGGCCAATGTAGCAGTCAGAAATGTAAGTATTATGTAATAATGTACCACAGTTGCATGTGTTTTATATTTTTTCATCTATTATTTACACTAACATGTAAAATGGAAATAAAAAAAAGGATATTGCGGATACCGGATTTTTTAATAACGTACGTAAGTGTTAATCCAAACTTAGGAAATTCTAAATAAGTAAGCGTATAAGAATTTAAGCATAGCACGAAAAGAACGTATCGCCCGACCAGCGCTTGGATGAAGCCATGTAGAAATATTTATACGTTACTTAATACTTTAAATGGTATGTATATGTAGTGTACTCGTATTTTTTTACTTCACGCTCTATCCTACATACAGCAAAGTAGGCAAATGGAATCTAGAGTTAAGACACTCCGTTCCCCATTTTTTTGGATGCTGGATATTCCATCTAGGTATAGAAAAAGACTACGACAAAGATCACGCGGTCGACGACGGTTGTAAAAACTAATAAAAAACAAGTTTATTTCAATAATATCAAATCATATTAAATAAATTCATAAATAATTGTTACAGCTTGGAACGATAGCTGGTAATCTGATATTGAAACATATGTATCCTGATTTTTCATCTGATATTTATTTACTTTTACTAGCAATAGGTGGCGAGGTGACTTTGGGTAAGAAATTGAAGTTGTATTTACATAGCAGTAAAAAATATAATACAAAATTTACTAAATAATACTGTCAAAGTGCATTGTTAAGTTTCGCCGCTTAACTTAACAAGAAATTCCCAAAGACTTACTTTCATAATTCAAAGAAAATTCTGTTTTTAAAAGGTAATAACGTACATTTTGTATGACTTTATAAAATACAAGTTTAGTGTAAAAAAAAAATGAAATAAAAATTAATTACAAGCTTGTGAGCTAGTGTGTAACACACTTTTTTGGTAAGAATAACTGAAGGACCTCGAAGGTATTCATGAAGAAGTTAATAACAGTGAACGAGGCGGAAGAAGCATGCAGAGACCGTTGCATTTAGCTACCCCGTTAGGGATTAAGCTTGAAGCTAAAAAATTTTGAAAATAAGATGTATTTTAGAGTTAAGGATTTTTTTTTATATTTGAAATTGATACGTACCTCTATATTTTTTAGTATCCCCTCCAGGAATTAATAAAACAGTGACAATGGAAAATTTTATGAATGAAAACATGAAAGGAAAAATTATAAAAAATATATTGCTACCACCATTTAGTAATCAGAATAAATTAGTTACGTTTAAGGTAAGAATATATATTTTTGTTATATCAAATATACGATTTTTATTTTAATTGAACTTATTTAATAGTATGATGTTTATTATGCTTATTTAATAGTATGTGTATGGTGTATAAAAGCTATAGTGGCATAGTTGAACTATTAAGCAGTCCGATTTATAAGTTGCATAATTTTTGGTTACTATAAATTAAAGTAAACACTTCTTCATCATCATCATCATCGACAGCCGTCAATCATCCACTGTTGGATATAGGCCTTTCCCAATTCCTAACAACACATTACCGTTAGCACTTCTTAACTTTCAGGTATCTTCACGTCAGCGAAATGCACACGCTATTGTTAATGCTGCATTTTGTTACAAACTAGGACGAAATAATACGGTTATTAAAGCCAAAATTGCTTATGGAGGACTAGCAACAAATTTTACTCGTGCCAAAAATACTGAAAATCTCTTACTAGGAAAAGTGTTGTATAGTAATAGTACTTTAAAAAATGCAATGAATGTACTATATAAAGAAGTAATTGTTGAGGAAAATCCTCCAGAACCATCAGCACAATATAGAAAGAAACTAGCTCTTGGACTATTTTATAAGGTTATCGTTTAATACATAGCTTATGTTACAATCCTTTATATTAACAATAATTACGGAATATTAAATTTTTCAGGGTCTCTTAAAGCTTTGCCCAAACGACAAATTGTCCCTAAAATTTAAATCTGGTGGTATTAAGATAGCTGAAAATCGTCCAGTATCAAAAGGCTTTCAATATTTTGAAACTGATCCATCGATGTCACCTTTGAATCAGCCAGTAACAAAAGTAGAAGCTTTTGTAAGTTTAAAATAATATTT
>JAATLQ010031711.1:37949-49862 GCA_013421005.1 Heliconius erato x Heliconius himera
CTATATATACAGAAGATATGCCTACGATACCTAAACAAACGTTTGCAACATTTGTTCTTACTACTGTAGGAAAAGGAATTATAGATTCTATAGACCCTACAGAAGCATTGGTAAGCGTTGATAGTAAAATTACAAACCATACTTTATTTTTACTTTATTTTACAAATTATTAAATAAAATTGTAAACTGTCGTAGGCGCAACCAGGGGTCTTAGCGTTTTATACGGCGAAAGATATTCCGGGTATTAATTCATTTACGCCACCAGAGGTTCCTAACATTTCCGTGAATGAGGAAATTCTATGTAACGGTGAAGTTCGTTATTACAATCAACCTTTAGGAATTATTGTAGCTGATGCATATCATGTTGCAAACAGAGCTGCATTGCTTGTTAAAGTGACATATCGTGACATTAGAAAACCTGATATTGATATAAGAATAAATAAAAATATTGCACGAAAGACTACTTTATATAAATCTATAAATGCCACGAATCGGGGAAAAAATATATCAAAAGTTATTAAAGGAGAAGAGACTATTTTTGGTCAATATCACTTTTGCTTGGAGAACATGGCTTGTATAGCTTGTCCAACAGATGATGGACTTAAAGTTAGTTCATCATCACATTTTATAGACGCCGATCAGCTAATGGTCTCGAGGTGTTTGGCGATTGACCAAAACAGGTACAAGAATTAGTTGTATTTTGAAGATTCTGAAAATTTTGTGCAATAATTGTTGATAAAAAGAAGTGAAAGCTTATATCCCATTGCAATGTTTAATGGAATCGAAATCGAAATTTTACAATATTGTTTTTTTAGTGTGGACGTAAAATCACTGAGAGTTGGTGCAAGCTTTGGTTTAAAACTATCTAGGCAGACTTTAGTTACAACAGCTTGTTCTATAGCTGCGTATAAATTAAAAAGACCATGCAGATTTCTTTTACCGTCCAGAATACAAACTAGGGCTATAGGAAAAAGAATGCCTTCTTCAACTAATTATGAAGTAAGTAATAACATAACACTTTATTAATTGCGTCTCTTTTTTATTATTCTTCTTTTACCCGTTATTTATTTTTACGGATTATCAATGTATACTATAAATTTATTGTATTTCAGATTGGCGTTAATGAAAAGGGAATCATCCAATTCGTAAATTACGATATCTACAGTGATAATGGTTATATTGTAAATGAACTTCTAATTTACTTAACAATAGATTCTTATTATAATTGCTATAAAAAAGACACGTGGAAATTCCGTTGTTTTAATACTATTACTGATACCCCATCAAACACTTGGTTTCGTTCCCCAGGTATTACTCTAATTGCAAATTTAATTAATTTTTATTTTCTTATTGCTCCCTCGCATAGGAGGGTAAGCATAGAGGATCTATATCTAGAGACACTCTGTTCTTCACTTTATGCAGAAATTCGAGACAATGAATGTTGGGTGAAAACCTCTACGCCACATTTTGTCATATCAGAATGAATAAATGAAGATAATAAACTCCCTCGAGAGGGACCGAAATCATAACTATCACGTTCCCAGTTCTGGCTCTGGTTGTAAAAATAAGTATGTACATTCTTAATTTTTATATTGTTGTTAATTTTCAGGAACGTTAGAGAGTATTAATTCCACAGAATTGATGTTGGAAAGAATAGCATACGAATTAAGTTTAGATGCTTTGGAAGTCCGTTTAAATAATATAGACGAAGAACATTACCCAGCTATTCTCGAGATGATAAGTACAATAAAAATTAATTCTAATTATACAAAAAGAAAAGAAAATGTTGAAAAATATAACTCGAGCAATCGATGGAAGAAACGTGGATTAAGATTTTCTCTTATGAAATGGCAAAGTGCATATCCTTTCCAATTTAACATTACATTGTCAGTATACCACGGTGACGGATCAGTTGCAATAACTCATGGTGGTGTTGAAATAGGGCAAGGAATAAATACAAAGGCGATCCAAGTGTGTGCTTATTTTTTAAACATACCATTAAATAAAATTAAGACTAAAGCTAGCAACACTGTGTTAAATGCTAACAATTCCAATACTGCTGCAAGTTTAACTTCACAGTATGTAGTTTTAGGAGTTCAGAGATGTTGTGAGCAACTCCTACAAAGACTTGCACCTCTTAGAGCAGAAATGGGAAACCCGACATGGGAACAGCTTATTGCTCAAGCGTACAAACTTGGAATGAATTTGCAGGCGAATGGAGATATTGGAGCCAAAGACGTTTTTAACTATAACGTTTATGGTGTCACTTTAGCTGAAGTAGAAGTGGATATTTTAACAGGAGAGTGGCAATTAGTTCAAGTTGATTTGATAGAAGATGTAGGGAAGAGTGTAAATCCTTCTATTGATATTGGTCAGGTAGGCATGTTTTCTCTCAATTTTAACATTTGTACAAATTATATAAATAATCAATTATAAACGACATTAAGGCCGTCGTAGAACATGAAAGCATGAATACGCATGGGACTGTAAACACGAAAGTTGTGGGTTCGATTCTCACTCGGGGAAGTGAAATATTTAATATTTTCATTTCCTCGGATAATGAGGCAAACGCGGTGTTGAGTTCCGCCACTCAAAAAATCAATGGATGGTAGCAATCGGAAGTGATGCTAATGGAGAGTAGAGTGTCTTTACACTAAGTACTCAAATTCCCTCTTGTAAGTCTATTATGTGCGGGATACACCATGAAGTATCAAAAGAATAGAAAAACAGTATGGATATAAGTTATATTGTCCTTGTTTCTTAAACAAAAATATTCATAGACTTGTAAATATAAATACGATATAAAAAAGCGTAATAATAAAACCATAACAAGCAAGTTTTTTCTACAACTCGTTTTGAAATATTATCATATACACCATATACTTATATACACATGTGTTTTATATTGCACAAATATATATTATTGATGTTCTGATTGATTGATATTGATTATTCGGCAGAAAGTGGGGAACGGAGTGTCTTAACACTAGGTTCCCTCTGCCTACCCTGCTGTATGCGGGATACAGCGTGAAGCTGATTTGATTTGATTTAAAATAATTCCCAAAATAATTGAGGACGACGTGGCGCAGTTGCACAAGCATGTGACTTTAAACACGACAGTTGTAGGTTCAGTTCCCACTCGGGAAGGAATTACAATTTATTAACATTTTAAGACCAATTTAGTATAATTTAGTATAAATAGATATCTTTTTTCTTTTTATTCCGCATATAGTAGGGTAGACAAAAGGGACCCAGGAACCTAGTATTAAGACACTTCCCTAGTTACCGCCAAATTCTGGAGACATTATAAATTAAGTTGCGAACCACTATACCGCGCTTTCAGTCGTTACCATATCGAGGAAATGAAAATTTTAAATATTTCATTTCCCGGAGTGGAATCGAACCCACGTCCGTCACGTTTATAATTGTAAGTCGTTTTCCCCTGCACCACGACGGCCTTAAAATATTATATTCACAGTCTCTTCTTTTTCTAGTTAGAAGGAGCATTCATACAAGGTTTGGGCTATCAAACAATGGAAGAACTAAAATATAATCCTAATACAGGTGAACTATTAACTGATAGAACCTGGAACTACTTTGTGCCGCTTGCTACTGATATACCAACGATATTTAACGTATATTTCCGTAAGAAATCCTATAGCTGTGATGCTATTTTAGGATCTAAAGGTATGTTGCTTTCTTTTTTTTTAATTCATAATATTTTTAGCATTTTTAAAATTTTAAATATTTATTTTAAGCCTAACGCAAAACGAGTTTTTTTATACGTCTTAATTTTATATAATACTTATCATAGATGTTTACGTATAGATATATTTTTTGATAATTAGTCCTATTAAATTTATTGTAATTTAAAATGTTACAATAAATTTAATATGACTACCTGCCCAATGTAAAATATAAAAATTCACCTTCACCCAACCTAGTGTCAAAACGCTTCGGTCTCTTCCTTTCGCCTATTCTCATGACCAGAGCCAGAGTGGAGAAATGAACACAATTTAAACAAACTCTTCCCCCTGAGTAAGACACTGTCTCTCTTCGTCACGACGGCCTCTATAATAAATTATAAATATTTATATAGACAATAAATATTTTTATTTCAGAATTAGAGGCCAGTAACAGAGGGGCACAAAGTGTGACTATAAAACCGACTGGTTGTGAGTTCGATTGATTCGATCGATTTACTTAAATTTATATTTTCATTTCTTCGCTCTGGTGGCGAGGACAAGCGCGGCGTTGAGTTCTGCCACTCAACACACAATGCCTCCAGAATTTGGCAGAAAGTGGTAAACGGAGTGTCTTAACACTAGGTTACATATTATTGTAATATGTAAAATTGATAAATATACATATATAAACACTCGATTTACACCTTAGATCTAAGTAAAATTTTGTAAAATAATGTATAGTTAAAAAAAAACATTTTCTTATTATAGGTATTAATTTTATGTAAACAAAAATGTAATTAATATTGTTAGCATAAGTTACTTATAATGTAGTAATAGGTGTCACTGTAATTATGAGTACGTCATTTGATATTGTTTCCATTAACGATTGTATTAAGTGGCGGTAGTGTGCTGCGTCTTTTCCGGTGGATTTCCAATATAAGCAGAAACGACACGGCACTCGTGTGCATTACGTTCTAAGATATTGTCAAGACAACTTGTCGTTACAATTCATATTTCAATATTGTGACTACGAGAGTATATGTGTATATAACAAGTGTAAATAAATTTATTGTAAAAGCTGGATTTTGTGTCTGATTTGTTGGTTCGCCTAACAATATATATGATGAGGAAATTAAATATAACAATAAATTTAAAAAGAGTACGGACCTAGTGTCTGTATTGTTAAGAAATAATAATTAAAACACTAGGTTCCCTCTGCCTACCCTGCAGTATGCGGGATACAGCGTGAAGCTGATTTAATTTTTTTTTATTTGAAATATTTTTAGCCTGTTCAGAACCAGCTATATGCATGGCAGTAGTGGTGCCACTTGCGATGAGAGAGGCCATAGTGTCTGCTAGAAGTGATACTGGACTACCTGCGAACCAGTGGTTTCAAATAGGTAAGTTTTAAATTTTGTAAATAAATTGCACTCGTATGACTACTACATTGTAACAGTAATTTTAGTCCTTCTCTTCTAACCCAAGGTTGCCTGGAAGAGATTGCTCACTTTGCAATAAGGCCGCCTATTGTGCTATATATACATATAAATTAAATTAAAATATCTGTCTGTGATTTCGAAATAATCGTGTTTTTCCAAGTGCGTATAGTTATTTCCGATCTGATTGTTCGAGCTAACTTCCGGAACAGCTGAACCAATTTTATGACACTAAGCCTGAAAGATTATGGAGTTATGGATCAACATATGGATTAACATAACCCCTAATACACGCGGGATCCGGATTTACGCAGGAGAAACCGCTTATGTCCTGCGCGTCTACCTACCCGCCTACCTAAATAGATATGAAATAACTAAATATTTTTCTGCAAACAAAATTAAATAAAGTTCCAAAAGATTTTTTAAAAACCGATTTTAAGCTCATAGTAATATAGATAACCATATTAAAATAATAATCAATCAATTTTGCCTACATAATGTATGTAAATACTGTAAACTAAATAAACCGACGAAGCCGTGCTGGGGCCGCTAGTGTTATATTATTACTTGAATTGAATTTAAATGATAAAAAGATAAGTCAGATTTTTATTTGTGTAATAGTTATAATTTTTTTAATTATTATTTCAGATGGACCATACACAGTTGAAAAAATCTGTTTGGCTTGCGAGACAAATATAGACGACTTCAAATTTTAGTTCAGCCACAAGCCACAACGGCTTCAGTATAATAACAGTATTATAGTTTTATGTGTGTAAAATAATGTGTTATATTTCATAAATGGAGGCACAGCGTCTGAGTGAAAACGCAACAGTTGTGAGTTCTTTTAACAAGACAAACGGTGGCGTTGAGCTGCGCCACTTTACAAGCAATGTATCATATTTAACAGAAAAAATGAAGAATGGATTAATTTATTTTTACACTTCATTCTATTTCTCTACTCTGCTCGTCGAATACAGAGTGAAACTGTAAAAAAAAACTCTACCTAATATTAAATCAGACTTTACGAGTGGAATATTCTAATAAAATGGAAATTGTGACGATAAAAGTTTTTTTTTACTTTTCAAAGCTTTAAATCAATTAAAAGTCTCACTCTGTCTGTTCGTTTATTGTTCTAGATTTGTAGGAGTCGTTTTTTTTTTAAATTTGTCATTTTAACTTTACGATGTTTTAAATGAAGTTGAAATATTTTTAAATGTAAAATAAGTTGACTTTCAGTTTCCGGGAAAATAACAGACCAAAAATACTACCATATTATATAAATATTATTTAATTTCAGCAATATTCCATATATATACAGGTCATACCAGTAACCTCCTTTTTTGAATTTTTGAAGTTAACGGGTAAAAATTGATATAAAAATCTATTTACAGTGTCATTTACTTTTAAATACAAAAAGCTGATAATCTTAAGGCTGCCATGGGACAGCGGCTCAGCGATTGTCTGTAAAGGCAACGGTTGTGGATTCAATTCCCACTGGGGGAATGAATCATTTTCATTTCTCCACTCTGGTAACAAAACAAAGAAAGGCGTTGAGTTCCACCACTCTACATGCAATGTCTAAAAAATGATATGTTTGCCTACTGTGATATGCGCGGGATATAACGTGAAACTAATAATCTTAATAACTTTTATTAAACAAAACAAAAGAGCTTCACGCTGTATCCCACACACAGCAGGGTAGGCAGAGGAAACCTAGTGTGAAGACACTCCGTTCCCCACTTTCCGCCAAATTCTGGAGGCATTGCGTGCTGAGTGGCGGAACTCAACACCACCAGAGCGAAGAAATGAAAATATAAATGTAAATAAATATTTCACTTCCTCAAGTGGGGATCGAACCCACAACCAGTCGATTTTACAGTTACACTTTGTGCCTCTGCGCCACGACCGTTCTAATAACTTTTATACTCCATAATATCTTCATTGTAACTTAAAAGCGAATAGTTTGTTGGTGTAATAGTTCAATTTTGAATAGATTACCTTTCCTAATTATATTAGACTTTGATCTTAACTGTTAGTATTAAGTCTTACGAGTTATGAAGAGAACTTAATTATATTACATTTCAGTTTCTAGTTTCTATGTAATATATGATATAACTGTAAAATATGCTTTATCATGATTCTTTTCTATAAATGTCATTGAAATCCCTATGAAGGTATAAAAAATAAGTTTTATGAACCTACGTGACGTTGTCTCCAGGCGTCCAAAAATATATTTTTCATAATTTAACTGAGTAATATCAATAGATTTTTT
Source organism: Heliconius erato x Heliconius himera (assembly GCA_013421005.1). Taxonomy (NCBI): domain Eukaryota; kingdom Metazoa; phylum Arthropoda; class Insecta; order Lepidoptera; family Nymphalidae; genus Heliconius; species Heliconius erato x Heliconius himera. The sequence continues at coordinate 45,344 of JAATLQ010031711.1, forward strand.
ATTAAGTGCTATTAATAAACAATAATTTAAATCTAAATGAAATACAAATACAAATATTTACAAAATAATTATTTCCAAATGTCAATCAAGAATTAAAGCTATCATGAAACAATGTCACACCGTAAGCGATATAGTTGTGGGTACGTTTCTCGTACGGGGAAATTTATCATAATCATTTCTCAAACATTAAGTATAAGACAAACAATATTAAACGTTCGTAATTTTAATTTCAATTTCGAACGTTTCAATTAAAATTTATATTTTTTTCTTATTTAGAAAACGTATAAAAACTTTGAACGTAGCGGGACTTGAACCCGCGCCTCCTGGAAACCTACCGGGAGGCGCGGTTGGTGTGTGGAATAACACTTTAAAAATGTAAAAAAAATATCTTTTGGTGGTAAGTGGAGACCCTCGTAAACTTTTGAAAACCCAATATCAATTATACTGTAGGAAGGTTAAGCAAAAAGCATGAGGAAACCCCGGAGGGCGGGTACGAAGAGGTTGATGACAGTGGACGAGGCGAAAGAGGCATGCAGAAACCCCGCTATATACGAGTAGCTACAAAATGCATACTCTACTTGGGAGACCCAAGTCAAGTGTCAAGGGTTAAGCAAAAATGCTTATATTGAAATATATTGTGTTTTGTTATTTTGATATTGTCATCACAGAAAGTGCCATGAGTGATCTTATTATAAAGTTGAATAAAAGAATAATTCATAAAATTAAAAAAAAGAAAATTGTAGGTACTTTCAGAGATTGGTGCATTCAACCAATTAAGACTTCATATTTAGAATAGTCGTATATGTATATATTATTAATAAAAAAAACTTGTTTACTTTAAAGTTGAACATATAGCCATTGTATTAAATATTCAATTAAAATATCGCAATGCTTTATACATTTGTACTGGAGCGCTAGTTTTAATATGGTATTGACGCTGCGTCCTTAGGGAAATCAATGGAGTCAGTGTCTTTTAGTTTATAATACAGTTTATTGGATTTTATTATGTGGGGATTTATGTATGGATTTTCAAATATATTACGTGATTTACATTTGAAGCCGTCGTGGCGCAGGGGTATAAGGGTGTGACTTTAACGCGACGGTTGTCGGTTCGATCTCCATTCGAGGGAATTAATTATTATTTCTTAATATTTTCGCTCTGGCACCAAGGCAAAACCCGACATTCAGTTCCACTACTCAACTCAAAATGCCTCAAAAAATTCGGCGAAAAGTGAGGAACGAAGTGTAAGGAACACTAGGTGTAATCTACCTACCCTGCTGTATGCAGGATACAGCGTGAAACTGAAACTGAACTAATTTGAATCTAATATCATTACTATGTTTATTTATACGATAGAATAAATATCTATCAACCAAGAACATATTCGGCTTTTATTTTAATATATAATTTATTTTGGAAAAATATTTCGTTTTGTTTCACGCTGTGCCTCGCATATGACAGGGTAGGAAGAAGGAATCTAGGAAGCTAGTAGTGTTACTCCGTTCCCACTAACACACTTCCGCTCTTCACTTATATAGCCGAATTTTAGAGGTATTGTTGGCGCGATAGGTTTTAGATTCGATTCCCACTTGAAGAATTGAAATACTTATATTTCCATTTCCTCTAAGGCAAAGTGCGAGCTTGAGTTCCACCACTCAACACACAATGCTTCCAGAATTCGGCGGAAAATGGATTTTATTCGTACTAGGTTCCCTTTTAAACAATCCACCCAGCATCAACTTTCTTTGTCAAAATAAACAATAATAAAAGAAATACGACGAATAGAATTTCTATGTCTGACAGTAAACCACGCTTTACCAAGCAGAACGTAACATAATGCATGCCTCGCTATACACTGCGCCAGTCACTTTGAAAGATCTCACACATTCCCTCAAAATGAAATATTTTTATTATATTTTGTTATTATTAACATTTAAAAAATATACTTTTTTAAGGAAACGTTTTTTTTAGGAAAGAAACGATTTCCAAAAAGCTCGGATTCATATCTCACTATGGTATATTCTATATACGTTGTCCTAAAAACTATACTATTTTTCTTTTCTCTTGTAATTGTATAATTTTAATTGAATAATTTTAATTTTTTCGCACTGACAAGCACAAACAAATCACGGAGTTGAGTGCCACCATTCAATATGTAATATCCCCAAAATTGAATGGAAAGATAAAAAAAATTGTTATCTTATCTTTTTTAAAAAAAATCGGATCATTTCGAACAATCACGCAATTTTAACTCCACTCCTCGCAGCAATTTATAGTTATTATTATAGCATCAGTTACGAAAATTGAACAGTAATATAAAACAAAAGCTTCCTAATAGTAATAATAAAGAAAACACTACTACAGTATATATAAGGTTCACAAGCGAGGTGGATGACGGACCATGGCTCAATATCAATTACGCCTACAGCACCTCCCGAGAGCGATGGATAAAATGTACGAATTAGCTGATTACAATCTTCTGGCTACTTTCTAAGTATGGATAAGTACTTCTACAGTGTGTTTAGAGAATAATTTTATTGCTATACTATTATTAAAATAAAAGAAAGTAATAAATATGAAAAGTAAGTAATAAGTAGAGGCCAGTCGTGGCGCAGAGGCACAAAATGTGACTATAAAATCGATTGTGGGTTCGATCCCCACTCGAGGATGTGTCAAAATTTATTTGTAGATCAATTTCCTTATTTGTTTAAAGCAGGAAGGTAAAAAATGGATTAACTTGATTTTATTTCCAATATAAGAACCTTCAAGGAGAGAGAGTGTATCTAGTAAAATTTGAAGTCGTCCATATTTGTCTCGCAAGCTAAACATATTTTTTCAACCGTGTGAGGACCATCTAAAAAAATAAGTAATAATTAAGATATTATATTACTTTTTAAATCTAAATGTTTTCCATTAATAATATTATATATCGTATTTTTAATATCTATAAAGAAGAAAAACGAGCTAGTCGTGGCGCAGGGGAACACAAACGCAACAGAGTGTGGGTTCGATTCCTATTCGATGGAATTACGTACTTAATATTTTCTTGTTTGGCATTGAGCATGCATTGAGTTCCGCCACTTAACACGAAATACCTGCAGAATTCGGGGCAAAGTGAAGATGTGTCTTAATAGCAACAAAGTATCGTAGAACTAGATTTCCAGGTTTTCTTTGCCTACTCTGCTATGAGCGGGGTACAGCATAAAGTTAAAAAACTTACTAAAAATGATAACAATACTTAAAATGATAACAAGTTTCCGTGTGTTGAGTGTCGGAACTCTACGCCGCATTATTATTAAAAAAATTAAAATAATTCGTTCTTTAAGTTGATCTAGTTGGATCATGTATTATTTAGGTACGCAGAATAGAGACCTCTTGCGCTTTATGTTGACCCATGTCTAATTAAATGAAAACCATAATAATATTAAAAATGTAAGCACTATAGGCACGAAGTGTGACTGTAAAACCGACTGGTTGTGGATTCGATTCCCACTCAAGGAGATGAAATAATTATTTAAATTAATATTTCCATTTCTTCGCTCTGGTGTCGAGGTTAAGCGCTGCCACTTAACACGCAATGCCTCCAGAATTTGGCAGAACGTGGTGAACGGAGTTACTTAACATTGGGTTCCCTCTACCTACCCTTCTGTGTGCGGGATACAGCGTGAAGCTGAAAAAAAAATGTAAGCATTCCACAAAATCCTGTCTAATCAATCACAACGCAACTAAGTCACTTACCACCTAGCATAAATGTTTTTTTTTATTTAAGAGATTACCTATTTGAAACCACTCGTTCGCAGGTAGTCCAGTATCACTTCTAGCAGACACTATGGCCTCTCTCATGGCTAGTGGTACTACCACTGCCATACATATAGCTGGCTCGGAACAGGCTTAAAATTTTATATGCATAAAAAATGTAAGTTTGGTACTTTTTTAGAAAACATATAAAAAGTGAACATAGCAAGATACAACATCGCACCTCTGGGACACCATCTAAAAGGAGTTGTCCGTCTGTTCTTGGGAACTGTTTAAAAGGCGCAGGTTTTAATCCAACCAACGTCCAACGTTCAAATGTTATACTTAATTTAGAATAAATATTTATCTTCCCTAAGTGTGCAAATAAAATTTAAAAAATATATATTTTATGTTTGAAAAAATACCTTTAGATCCCAGAATAGCTTTGCAGCTATAGGATTTCTTACGTAAAGACACGTTAAATATCGTCGGTATATCAGTTGCAAGTGGCACAAAATAGTTCCAAGTTCTATCAGTTAACAGTTCCCCTGTTTCAAGATTATATTTTAATTCTTCCATTGTTTGATAACCCACACCTTGTATGAAAGCCCCCTCTACCTAAAATGAATAAATTGTGATTGTGGATTATCATACATAAATCAAACAAAGAGAAGCATCGGTGTTAGGGTGAAAGAACACATCTCCAATATCAAGAATGTATTGAAGTCAGCTGTGTGTGAGCATATTGTGGATAAACCCTTTTTTTTTTTTTTTTTTTTTTAA
>JAATLQ010031712.1:0-23545 GCA_013421005.1 Heliconius erato x Heliconius himera
GCGTTTCCTTGGTGGTGATGGTGTTCTAGCACTCGAAGAACTTGAAGTAGAACGAGCTCGACTGCGTTTAGACCGTTTTCTTCCCATGGCGTAAGTTGCAACACACTTCTGATGTAAAATAAAACTGCCGCACTCATTACTTTACACCAATATAATTATTAATTACCACTTTTAGCTATCACAATCAAAGATCACAATGTTACCGCTTCGTTGGCAAAACAACCCATCCTTCCTCAAGTCACATCAAAGACATTATATTTTCGCGGGCGCCCATCCACAGATAAAACACGCTTGAGACCACAGTGCCACGCGGTGTTGCCAACATATTAGACATCGACAATATTACAAATATAAGATAAAAAAGTAACCTATGTTCATCCGAAGACCCTTAAGTATCTCTATATGAGTATTTTATTACAATTGAATTAGCGGTTTGGCCCTGATTGCGTAAAAGACAGACAGACAGACAGAGTTACTTTCGAATTTATAATATAGGTATGGATAGATTGATTTTTTTTTTTTTAAATAATTGTTAACTGCAACTTATTTTGTGTGGACTCCGACCATCTTATCTTCCATGTTTCGTTCACTTCTTTCTATTTTTCGTAGTTTCGACATAAAACTTTCCCAAGAAATATTAAGATATTTCAATTTGCGTAAAGTAGTTACACTTGTGGGTCCAGTCGTGGTTCAGTGGCAAAAGTGAGTGACTGTAAACGCGACCGGTTGTGGGTTCGATCCCCACTCGAGGAAATGAAATATTTATTTAAATTTATGATTTCATCGTCGAGACTAATCGCGTCGTTGATATCCGCTATTTAACAGGCAATGCCAAATTTTTTTTAGTTACTTTTACAAATTTGTGTTATTTGTCTGGCGCTTACGTGAATAAATGTCTATTTCTAATATGTTCTAAATAAATATATAATTCTAACACAGTTCGCGAGGCATATACTGAACTTTGCATTTGTGTGAGTGTCTCTAAAAGTAGAGTCAGCAAAAAACACTAAAATACTAAAATAAAAATCAGCTTCACGCTGTATCCCGCAAACAGCAGGGTAGGCAGAGGGAATCTAATGTTAAGACACTCCGTTCCCCACTTTCTGCCGAATTCTGGAGGCATTGCGTGTTGAGCGTGCTTAACCTCGACACCATAGCGAAGAAATGGAAATATAAATTTAAGTAAATATTTCATCTCCTCGAGTGGGAATCGAACCCACAGCCAGTCGGTTTTAAAGTCACACCTCGTGCCGCTGCGCGACTGGCCTCACAAGCGTGTGACTATTAAAATAAATTTTATTACTCGATATCAATAAGAAATATATACTTATATCATTTCCACTAAACTGAACATTTCATCTTCATAATTTTCACTGTCGTCTGTGTTAATAATGAATCGTTAGGTATTAAATAATCAAGAACAGAGTGGTGAAGATTTCGTATCTTTACGTTACTTTTCTGTTTGGTCAAATACAGTTTTCCATTCCTGTATAGTGAGTATAGTGTTAACTTTATTGTCAGATTCATGTTGTATCCCGCACGAAGTAGATAATACAGAGAGGTCCTGGCCTGGTAATTGCTTAAGGCTGTTTCCGGCAAACAGCTGGGTAGGCAGAGGGAATCTTTAACGAGAATTTTTCGAAGTATTGCGTGTTGAGTGGCGGAACTCAACGCCGTGCTTTGGTCTTGATGCCAGCGTAGTAGTAGCATAGTGCCTCGAGTGAAAACTATAAGTCGAGCAAATAACAATAGCACCCTAGTTTGCATGGACATTATGACCATTTCCTTCTATATACTATGCGTTGTCAATATAACTCTTAGGTATTAAGTACAAAAAATCCGAGATATTGCTGTTGTTTAGTATCGGAACTCGGAACTAGACTTATAAGAACTTCCAATAGCGTTGGTATTAATATAAAAATAAAAAAATAAATTAGCTTCACGCTGTATCCCGCACACAGCACCGGCAGAGGGAACCTAGTGTAAGACACTCCGTTACTTTCTGCCGAATTCTGGAGGCATTGCGTGTTCAGTGGCAGAACTCAACGCCGCGCTTAGCCTCGACACCAGAGCGAAGAAATGGAAATATAAATGTTTGTAAATATTTCATCTCCTCGAGTGGAGATCGAACCCACAATCAGTCGGTTTGACAGTCACACTTTGTGCCGCTGCGCCACGACTGGCCTCAATATATTTTTTTGGTATTAATATATTTTTAGAATATAACAATAATGGTGTCGTCTTAATTTACACACAAACGAAATAATACCTAATAACGTGTTAATAATACATTGCTGAATTGAATTGCCTTTAAATGAATACTCATAAGCTATTAATTTAGTAAAGGTTATTGACAAGGGTACTTTAATAGTTATTTGATTTATTTTCACCTTAGGTACAGTACGATGAACAAGTTCTGGCCGCCCTGAAATAAGGTTTTCTGAACTTATGCTCACTATTGATTAAGGAAGAAAATATTCAAAAGTAAGAAAGATTCTAAAATCTGCGAACTAAAGTGCGGCCACGACTTGTTGGTCGTACTGCATTTATGTACCTATGTCAAAATTCTATTATCCGTTATATATATATTTTGTTTTTCAACTTAACACTGTATCCCGCACACAACAGGGTATGCAGAGGGAACTTAGTGTTAAGACACTCCATTTCCTACTTTCTGCTGAAATCTGGAGTTATTGCGTGTTGAGTGGCGGAAATCAGCGCTGCGCTTTGCCTCACCACCAGAGCGATGAAATGAAAATATAAATTTAAATAAATATTTCATGTCTTCGAGTGGGGATCGAATCCACAACCAGTCGATATTGCAGTCCCACTTTGTGCCTCTACACCACGACTGGCTTCATTTGGCAGGGCTTTATATATTAATTCGTTTTAATAATTTATTAATTGATATAATTTTCTTAAAAATTTTATTGTTATTATCTGGATTAACTATATTAATAGCAGTGGTTTGTGCTTTTAATTTGCACATTAAGACTATGAGGGTTAATAATGGTTATGTTTGTGTTGTATCTATTTTTAATTATTAATTGATCTGATTAATTGTTATTACTTAAAACGCTTCAACCGTCATCATGCTAATTACCAGACATCAATTAATTGGGTTAAGGATTTTTTGTTTTTATATTTTTTGAAACAAGATATTGTATTTTTATTTCCTTTTTATTGAGATTTTCTTTTAATAGGACCTTTTTATTAACTACATATATAAAAGTAAAATAACATATATAGCTAACCGGCTAGTTTTTAAATTCGAAACATAATTCACAAGAACATTTGAAGCGTGACGCAAAATTTCAGATTAGATCAATAAAAAAGCGTTTTCTACCACCATCTGCTCGATAACACTAGGGCGGCTTGGGTATAGCAGCTGGCGGCGCACGCGCACGGGTGACAATGGCTGCGATCAATGAACCTACTACCCCCACCCCCAGCTATACCTACGAGAGAAAAAGGTTCATTGAATTCTCTCAAAAGATTATAATATAACAGATAGAACGAAACACCTTTTGGAAATATTATTTGTAAAGTGAATGGAATCACTTTTTTTTGTAGAAAAAAAACTTACACGTGAATGTTTATTTGCTTACTGAATATGTATAACGTCTCTATACCTGAGCAGTTTAAAATTCTAATTAATTTCACTAATGTTTAAAATTAACTACATGTATGTAGTTAAGTAATTTTGTAAAAAATATAAAATATTTTTTGACCAAAATAATATTCATTGAAATGAGTAATTAAATTTAAAATTCATATTATACTTGTTTTGTTAATTCATAAGATTATTAATTATTAAGATAGTTGTTTACGATAAATCTAGAATTTAAAATTATTAGTAATTAACTAATTACACAAAATACTTCGTGGTTCTACATAGTAGAGCTGACTTTATTTCAAGCGTTAGATTTAAGAAGTCAGAAGAAAGAGTGAGAAAAAAAAATGTTAACGTTAATGACAGTTTATTAAAGTTATAATTTTTTTTCTTATTCGACATCGTCTTCATCGTCTTTTGAAGTTTAAAAATGGTTACTTCCCTTTAAAGTTTTCACATAAAAAAAATTGTACAGATCAGCAAATTGCAATGATCAAACTTAACGAGCTGTGGATATTTTAGGTCAATATTTCCTCCTATATCCAATATTTCCTTCTATCCTCGAATTTTTTATTATTATTTTTATAAGTAAACACGAAATTTTATTGTATTCTTTAAGAAAAAATACTTATTATTTAGTTTGTAGAAAAATAAGAAATTATTTTGCACAATTGAAATTTAATATTGAGGCTAGTCGTGACGCAGGGGCACAAGCGTGTGTCTGTAAACGCGACAGGTTGTGGGTTCGATTCCATTCGAGGAAATTAAATATGTGATATTTTTTGTCTTCGCTCTGGTGTTGAGGCAAAGCGCACCGTTAAGTTCCGCCACTTAACACGTAATGCTTCTGCTTACCATGCTACATGCGAGATACAACGTAAAATTCTACAAATTGTATTATATTATAGTATAGTATTAAAAATAAAACCTTTAGTGTAGTTTATTTTAGTATTATGAATCACAAGTACTATATAAGGTATAACCGTATATCCAGCTGTTGTGATACATAGAACATGTATCAAGGGTAGGTATTGAATTAAAAATGTTCTATTCAAGCATTTACAGAAATTGTCACTTCTACTGGTTCTTTATATAAATAGACCCGTGTGTGTGAACGACTTGCGTCAATGCTGCATCCAGTATTATATATTTTGAATTGGTGTTATTAAAACAAACGCATTTATCAAAATTATGTCAAGGGCAATACCTTACGTCGTGAGAAACAAAAGATTACACCACAATCCTAGATTATTATAAGACGTTATCTATATTTTGATGCACAAAACTTAAAAAAAAACTAGTATACTATATACATCGAGATAAGGAACATTCCTACATTAGATAGCGGATGTTTACCCTGGCGTATGTAAATATTGGATATACTATAACTTATAAGGGGTTTATTACGTGATGTAGTTTTAAACAATATTAGTGAATTCGTAGTAAGTGTCAAAGTAAAGCGAGGAGGCATGCGACTTGCGAGTCATGATAACGAGGCATATCATTACGGGTTGCGGAGGGTAGGGCTGGGGTAGCTGGCGCATATGGCCAGGACGGCGGACGGGCCTCCGCATCTGGTGGCCGGGGCAGACGGGGGCAGGCGGGGGCACGCGGGCGGGGGGCGGCGTCGGTGCCGGAGCGCCACGTGCGCCGCCGCCGCCGGCGAGCATCAGTCCGCGTCCAACCACCACTCGCGACGCACGTCTGTCACCCCCAGTGTTTATCATTACTCGTTTACGTCCGCTCAAGCGGAGTCAGTGTTCGCGTGTGCAAGGGTGGCCGGCGCGACGGAGGCTGTTCAAGGCATGTTGATGGCGGGCGCTTTGCCGGCCGAGCCCGAGGGGCTGCTGGCGCTGGGTGCCCTGCCGGGACAGAAGGACACCACATGGACGAAACTCTTCGTCGGTGGTCTCCCCTATCACACTACGGATAAGAGCCTAAGGGAACACTTTGCCGTATACGGAGACATCGAGGAGGCCGTCGTCATCACCGACAGACAGACTAGCAAAAGTAGAGGATATGGATTTGTAAGTACTACTTGTAAATGTATGAACTGTGATCACTTTTCACTATACGTGTACAATATTACAAGAAATAGCTATTAAATTAACAAGTTATTTAAATGAAATGACACGTAAACTTTTAATGTGCCCGTGCGCACTGCTATCGCGGCTCTAAGCCATTATATCGCATGTTTGCCTTATCGTACCTGCTACCTGTGTTAAATACCTAAATACTGAATAAACACATCCATCCATATGACACGCTAAATTACCTCAAACGCGGAAGTGGCGTCCTCGCTTCACAGGTGTAGTGGTGTACCCACTACCGACTACCCCGTTGCACCAGTTCCAAAAAAACATAATCAATGCAGTTTATTTTGAGTTAGCTCAATCACTGGAAGCTGCGTTCATTCAAATATGAATCTTTAATGTATTTTCAGAATTTTACTTATCTGAATACGTATTTAGGTACCTTGTAACGCGAACGCGAGTGGAGTATAGTACGTAGTAAATAAAGTCCAATATGATAAATGTATAATGTAGCAGCACCACCTTGGCGTCAATCAACGCGTTAATAATACATTAGTGCCGCCTCAAAGTGCGGTGCCTAGTGTTCCTATAATCTATATACAGTTCAGTTGCATTGAATATATCGTTTACAAAATTTTTCCTTTTCAAATGTTTTAGCGTAATATAGCTGGAGGCATCGTGCGGTGCGAGTGGGGCTCGTGGGAAATGAATCACAACCCCATTTTCAATTCAACTAGGGTAGAGACCCTGACGCGGACGGAGGGAACGTGTCTCGTCGTTGCACCCTCACTGTGACATCTAAATAGTTGTAATAATTGCAACGCGTCGATGCCAAAAAAGTTTTTATATATTGAATTATTGATCCTCGCGGTTTTTAATCATGTTTTAGAGGGTGCATTGGCTAATTATTAAGCTTAGCTTTTTGCTAATATTGTGAACTTAACCTAGATAAACTAAACAGTCTACGGATCGTACGTCGTAGCGTCTTAATTCAAAATGTAAATATGAACCTTACGGCTTAGCAATACGGGTGGTGGCGAAGTCACCGAAGAACAATTGTTAGTTGTTCTATGGGCACAAAACCCGGTATGCCGGGACGTGCTAAAGTACTCTGTGTAGACAAAAGAACGCCATCTGATACCGTGCGGGCGAATAGGAACCAGTCTTTTACACTGCAAAAAAATTAACCTTAGAGAGGTGATAAATCTTTGGTCAACAAATAGGAAATATTAGAAACAAGATCACAGAATTTATGTATTAAACGAAATCATTTGCAAAAATTGTCGCCTTGAGTTCTGCCACTCAACAAACATACATACCTCAAAAAAATGGCAGAAAGTGGGGAAGAACGGAATGTCTTAACACTAGGTTCACTTTGCCTACCCTGCTATATGGGGGATCTGAAAATAAAATGCAAAATTTATCGAAAGAATTATTGCAAGTGTGCAAAAAAATAAAGCAAATAATATTTTGGCAAATCATAAATGCTTGAGTTACCTTGCGATATAAAGATTGACGAAAAATAACCAATTTGCCATAGAAGCGAGTTTTAATCAATTCTGTCGTTGAAATCTCTGAATATTAATTGATTAACGGCGAAGGCGTCTAGAGTTTACAACTGCTATCACCGCATTATAGACGCTATTACCAATGCACTGGAGCCTCAAATTTCGTGATCTCGCGTACACAGAGTTCGAAATGCTGGGCGTCACAGATCCAGACACGCCTCTTGCTACGGGTACTACGACGTAGTAGGTACTTATCTTTTGTTATTGTAAATTTAATAGATAATTAAATCAATTAATCTATTTGTACTTTTATAATGGCACCAGCCTCTCAGTAATGTATTTTTCCTTGATCTTTTCGTTTATTATCAAACTACAAACTTCAGCAAAACAAAATACTATGTAATTTCATATAGAACTGCATTTTTTAAAATTTTAAAATTCAGAGAGAAGGACGTTTCGCGTAAAGTAACGAGTTCATTATCTAAATATGATTTTAAACGAGGTAATGGTAACACATTACAAAGGAAACAATACATTTTGGACGCGTCTTTCAAACGTGTCTAAAGCGCATACAATAGCGAGTTGAGAAGTGAGTACTTATACAATTATGTGGCAATGATGTAGACCTTCGCTTCGTTCATTATTAAAAAATATTAAGGAAAAACAAATAAAAAAGATGCCAATATCTACGTGTTTTATAATAAATAAAACAGTGGAGCTGGGAACTGTATAATTATGAAATAGGCTATTATATACGTGAACCTACGTGAATCACGCTGTATCTCAAACATAGCAGGGTAGGCAGAAGGACCTGGGAATCTAGAGTTTAGACTCTCCGTTTTCATTAAGATACTTTCGTTCTCCACTATCCACGGAATTCTCGAAGCTTTGCGTGTTGAATGGCTGGAATGAACGGAAATTATAATATTAAATATATTATTCCTTCAAGTGGGAGTCGAATTCTCAGTTACCCAACTAGTAGATGTCACTATGGCTGCGATTCTGCACAATACATAGTTTCTGAAAATAATCTTTATTCAAAAAGATAGGCGTTTTACAAGCACTTTGAGTTATCGAAAAAAAATCAAAGCTAGCGCCGGCTCGGAAGCAAGGAAGTTATTGAGAAGGGCCGGAAACTTAAAAGTTGCTCTATTTAATAATAGTGTCTCAATTTTATTGTTATATGATATCAGATATCCTAAATGACATTCAATTGATATTAATTCCACACGTTTTTCACCGGTAAATATACCTTCCTAAACAGTGTTAGACTTTACTTTTTAGTGTTGTTTTTACAACTACTTGTATAGTAGTAAATTTAGAATATATTAAGGAATTTTCAATTATATTATAATTACAGTATATGTAATGTATTTGTTAAAATGTGAAACACGTGTATCCCAATGATTTTAGGTAAAAACATTGCCATATCACTAGGTAATTTATGTACATTTGTTTAGTTATCACACAGGAAACTAGAATAGTATGTCAGTACTACACTACTGTGTATTGTATTGGTTGTTATCGTGCTTTCACTTTGACTTTTATGCTTACTGGATTGCATTTTGCCTCCTTAAGTCCTTGTTTTTATTTAATTATATTTTTAGTACTAGTTCAGGAAAAAATGAGAAAATTATACATTAGCGGTTAAATCCCAAAAAATCCTACCTTTATAAGCTAAATTTGGTATTAACTCAAGCTTAAGTGAAGTATCAGATGAAAGGGCTCTGGCTAAGCTTGAATTTCAGAAAAAGCTTGAGGCCTCCAATTTTTGTACGTAACCCTCGGTGGGCGAGCCTGACTCGTGCTTGTCCGGTTTTTAATCCATATCGTTACTATTGGTTTTTGACTGTTCTTTTGTTGGTTTTCATATAAGTTAAATATATAGCTAGTGAATTTGTTTAATAATATTGGAGATAACCAGCTAGATGAACAATTACAAGATGAACTTTGATATAGTAAACAGTGACCTGTGACTTAGTGAATAAGTTTACATTACTTTATTTTGCCTATACTCAAAGCTTCTTATATATATCTTCTTAACTGGAAAGGTTTGGCTACTATAAGTCAAAAAAATATCTTAACAAAGTATTTGTCACAGACTTTAACGAAAAGAATATAACTGAAATAAGGTATAAATAAGGTCAGCTGTAAAATGTAAATTTTAAATGATAAAACCGTATGTTTTATAATTAATAAGTATCTTTTTTTGTACCATTCTAATATCGGCCAGCAATTTTTACGTAGGTAAGTTTACTTTTATAATGTTAGCATTAAATACTGCGATAAACAAATAATGATGTGTGGCTGGCATGCAGTATGTATGTAAACTATGGGAAGTATATATATAAATATATATCGTGAACTGTAATTAAATACACGGATATTAAAAAGTTTTAGTTGACTTAAAATGTAGGTGACGTGATTGAACACAATGTTTTTATATAGTTGGAATTATATTATTTTTTATTTACATAATGGATTTTACAAGGTCTTATGATTATGAGAGATTACCTACTCATTTCTTGTTCCTTACTTTCCACTGGCAAAGAGTTTGCCTATGCAGGTGGGCAGGTGCTTATCTAAACCGCAATGACGGAGAATAAGAAAATGAAAACATGCCCCTAAATGGTATTCGAACTCACAACAGTCGGCGACAGACTACGTCAAAACAAACCAGCCACACCACGTCAGCGATATGGAACTAAATTAAGCTATTAATAATTTTAAATATCAGTCGTGGCGCAGGGGCACAAGGTGTGACTGTAAAACCGACTGGTTGTGGGTTCGATCCCCACTCGAGGAGATGAAATATTTACTTAAATTTATATTTCCATTTCTTCGCTCTGGTGTCGAGGTTAAGCGCGGCGTTCAGTTCTGCCACTCAACACTCAATCCCTCAGAATTCGGCAGAAAGTGGGGAACGGAGTGTCTTAACACTAGGTTCCCTCTGCCTACCCTGCAGTGTGCGGGATACAGCGTGAAGCTGATTTATTTGATTTAAATATCTTTAAAACATTGAAGAATGCGTTCGTTGAAAGAAAATGACGGTGATCGTTTTAAAACTAACCAATAAAACAAACACATGTTATGAACTACTAGTCGATAAGATTCCTTATCAACGCCTTGCCTAACTAGAATTTGAGCGCTTTAGTAACATTTTATGTTCTTCATATAACTACGTAGAAAGTTTAACGATTTAGATATAATATATATAAGTAAGAGGTCAGTCATGGCGCAGGGGCACAAGCCTGTGACTGAAAACGCGACAGGTGGTGGCTTCGATCCAAACTCGAGGAAATGAAATATTTAATATTTTTACGTCTTCGTTCTGGTTTCAAGGCAAAGCACGGCGTTGAGTTCCGCCACTCAAAACGTTATGCCTCTAGAATTTAGCGGCAAATGTGTGTCTTGACACTAGGTTTCCTGCTGTGTGCGGTATAGAGCGTAAAGCTGAAAATATATAATATAAAGTAAAGGGTTATTTTTAAACAACTAACAATTTTCTGAACTGTGATTTATTTCGTTATCGTCACCATCGTCGATACGTTTCGAGTTACAATTGTTTTAATTATATTTCAATTTTCTTTGTTGTATGCGAACTTCGTAAAATTGGAAGTGACCTGTATATTTAAACAAAATTAATTTATTTAACTACTAAGCGGATGCTGAATGGTAAAAATAAGTTGCTAGTTTTTCTTCCACAAGTATAGTGACAAATCTTAAGTAAGATCTCAATCTGTAGAAAAAGCTCCTTTGTCTTAAAATAGGTTGAAAAGTTTTCCGCCTAATGATCAGCGTATGAACCATCTTTGCCGGAGTTAAGTTTACCTTGAACAAATTTCTAACATACTATTTTTAGTATTTTTATCTAATCTTATATTGTGAACCAATTGGATATTAGAATTTTAAGATGTTTGATTTTATGCTATTTTATATAAAAAATAGAAAAATTTTGACCACATTCAAATAGTTTTAAAATTATCGAATTAACAGAGGACAAAACAAATTCAAATGGACTAATATAATCAAACTAAATTAATTTAAATTAAAACTGCATACAAACAATATAAATCGAAAATTTTATTCAAATGTTCATAGGACCTTTGAAATTTGTAGGTTACTTAATGTTTCCTTCATGTGGTCGTTTTTATCAAACGACTTCCAGGTTACACATTCTGTCCAAATAAGAATGAACTTTAGATTTTAATATAGAAAGTTGGTCTTTGTTTGAGTTTTGAGATATTCATAAGGTCAACTTGCAGTGGTCGGGCGACAGAGGCGAGGTGGCGACCTGTGTGGCTCATATATGCATTACAATTGGTAATTCAATCGCGTCATTGTAGTCTGCATATACGTAGGTGTATAGCTAGCTTAAACATATATGCTGAAATTTGATTCATTTTCTGACTAGAAAAATATATTCTTTTATACGAATAATGTTAAAGGTTTTTTTTTTAGTTTAAACGTATTCAATTTAAATGAAATTTAAATATTTATAATGTGGTAGGAAATAAACGTAATCGGTATGAACAAATTAATGTCTAAGTTAGTTACATGTTATATTACATAATTCGGCAGAAAGTAGGGAACGGAGTGTCTTAACATTAGGTTCCCTCTGCCTACCCTGCTGTGTGCGGGATACAGCGTGAGGCAGATTTAATTAGTTACATATATGTAGGTGCCAGAAGTAATTGTTATATTATATCTTTTGTAAGTTTTTGTTTGTTTTTATACAATCCTTGCTTTTTATTATCACCCTTTATTAAGAACCTGTCATTGAATCTCGTAAATAAACATTTATACATTCTTATGTGATACAAATTTTAATATCAAAGAAGCTATAGAATATGTATTAGTGTTTCATAGCACTAAAATGGCAAAAGTATACGAAAATTCCTATACAAAAAACAGGAGAAAGATATTTAAAAGGAGTTCTTTTTACAGGTAATAATGGGTGATAGAGCAGCGGCGGAGAGAGCCTGTAAGGACCCCAACCCTATAATAGACGGGAGGAAAGCAAACGTCAACCTCGCCATCCTAGGAGCTAAGCCCAGAGGAAATTTAGCGCCAGGTATGTATGGGATTGAAATAAATTTGATGGAATAAATAAATTTAGAATAGTAGTTAGGTAGGTTAAATAATTGATTGATTATGATTATATTTTATCAGCGTAACTGTTTAACATATTCACAGATTAAGGAAAACAGTTAATATAAATCGCATGGCAATAATATGACATCATGGGACGTGCTATTATGAGCAATTTGTTTGTTAAAGATTTTATATTTATTATAAAGAATCGTAGTGTAACATTACAGGATCTACATTGAAGCTAAGAAGGGTAAGCTTAATAAAAGAAATCACGGGACCGTTGACGGGATCTTATCGCGGCTCAGCTGTTTCTTAAACATTTGTAGTAGCATGTTTTTGCGTTCACATGAAACCCTTTTTTTAACCGATTTCTGTAAAAGGAGGATGTTACCAATTCGAGTGTATTTTTATTATGTTTGTTACCTTAGAACTTTAGACCTTCATCTTCATCCAGAACCTATTTTAATGATTCTTTTTTTTATTTGAAAGAATAAATTTCAAGGGTAGTTTGGATTCCATTTCTGACAATGATATCGATCCAGAAAATCACAGAAGTCTTAGCATTAAGTATGTGTAAATATCACGATAACCGATTTCAATGATTCTTTTTTTATTAGAAAAGATAAACTTTAAGGGTATTTTGATATAAGTTTGGTAAGATTCTGAATATGTGATCCGGTTGAAATTGAAGAAGTGTGTTTTTGTTGTTGAAAAATATTTTAAAATTCTGTTTCGTTTAATGAACCGGCGCGCGATGTCCTCACAAAAAATGTTCACAAACCAGCGATACTTTGCGTGTGACAACGCTCTGCGGGGGTTACTTACATGTGACGAGTACGTGTTGATTAAATTTCAAATCTTTATTAATAAACTAGAGTATTTATGTTTTGCAATTAACTATATTATTGTAAGCTATTTTAGTATATCACGTTTATTTAGGTTTTATTAATTTTTAAAGTTTAGTACTTTAAATTGAAACTAGTGATCCTTATAATTACTTTGTTGTTATTCTATTTGTTTGTATATTCGTTTATTTCAATAAGTGCAAATGGCCACATTTAAAAGTTTATTAACTTCTTAAAAAAGATTTTTCGGTGATGTAAAATCATAAAATTGCTACGTACCCAGCCCTTCGTGGACGAGTGTCACTCGCACTTGGCATATTTTTCGATTAAAGATTTAAACATTTATTATATATATATAAAAAAATATTAACTACTTTTAATTGTAACGTAGCCTTTAAGGAGACAGTGCTTTAGGATACTATAATGATAACGACATGGATCACTAAAAATTGAGCTATCATATTGTTTAAATATAAAATGCTATTTATAAATTACATTGGCAGATAGCTAAAGTCCTTTGGCAGTAAAGTGCTAGTTCATCTGATAAGGCAGCCAACAAGGCAAGTCAGTATTCAGTATTGGAGTACCTCTCAGACTTCCTATGAAATTACCGCCAATTTGGCAACAATCCAGACATTCAGTATAATTTTATTGCTAAACAATAAGGTATTATTTTAGGTGCTAAATTAAAATTAGTAAATAGAAACCGACATTTTAAGAAAAAACATTTAAAGAGACAGTATTTTTTTACAATAATCGTCAGTTTAATTACTGATGGCATTAATAATTAAGTTTGATAAATGAATATCAATTTGCTCCTGCTATCAGCAATTAGATAGTAATATTTTATTTGTGGTTTATCTTTGAGTGCCAAATTATCTACTCAATGTTATCAAAACGTTCGCTGAAACTTTTATAAAGAAGTTTTATTTGGCTATATTACAATTTACAAGTATTTTTTTTTTTGCAGCTTAGTAACGAGACGCTAAATACATACATTTACATGTTTGCATATAAATATACATTTAATAAATTTTGGATAACAGTAAATTTAAAATGGTTTCAACAAAATATAAATATTTTTAAACATTTTTAAAGTGTTAATCCACAATTAGGAAAGAAAAATACTTATTTAGAAAACCTGGAAACCGACCAGGACCTGGTCGGTTTCCAGGCGCGGGTTCGCGTCCCGCTACGTTCAAATTTTTATACTTTTTCTAAATAAGTAAAAGATAAATATTCTATTAAATTCGAATCAACTTGTTGCCCAAGGTTTAAAGTAATATATTTCTTATGGCTTACTAAATTTATTTAGTGTTAAAAGCCTACAACAACTGCTTTACAATATTCAAACAACATTACCATAAAGATCAAAACAATTATCTAAATTGTTAACAAGCTTATCCTGATATGACATGACTTCCTGTCTTGACAGTGTACTATGTTTTATCACAAATCGATAGAAACCAATCGAAATTTGAAAAACCTGACCACAGAGACACTAAAATGTGACATGCTATATAAGCATTTATTTTTTGAGCATGTAAACTCATAATCCCATGTAAGTTTTTTTAAGTTTTACAAAACTGAGTATTCGACGGTGACGTGTTCACGCCATGATTAGCGGAACAATCCGCCCCTCCGGAAGTCCCTAAACGCTCGGAACCGGAAGCCAGTAGGAGGCTCGCTAATTGATTGGACCCTGCACGCAACCCTTGTAATGTTGCGATTGCGGTGAAATGTTGGTAACACTTCAATTTATGAACCAACTGTTGGGTGTGCGGATTTTAAAGCAGTTCTTTTGGCTACACTGATGCAGTGGATGTAATTTAAAGTAAAATATATTATTTTTTTTATATTGATTTTATATTGTTAGCTTTGCACTTCTTCAATAGGATTGAATACTTATGAAACGTGGTTAGTTAATGATAAAACTACTCATAGGATATTTTTTTCTATGTGATTGCCGTATCTTCTGGATAGTCAAAGGGAGCTAAAAAAACCTTATGATATACAGGGTGGAAGAGGCAGCGCTCCATTTACGGAAAGAGCATATAGGGTAAAATATTTCAAACCTATACCTAAAGAAATTAATCAAGATGCCTCAACAGTTTGGACGTAGGATTTTTTTTTCATTTCACGATTTTTATCCATACCTGTATTTCGTGTGACGCGATTACGTATAGATCCCAATAACATAAACACTTACTACTACAAAAATACTACTAAAGGTTAAACAACTTTGAACTTTATCGCCAATATATACGACTCGATTTCGAAATGAGACGTGTGCGGCGGTGTTCCTTTGATAGGTTTATGTGTGCGTGCGTCGTCCTTACAAATGGCGTTTTGTTTTAAAATTACAATTTTATTATTTATTTTGTTTGAAAAAAAAAACTTTTTCATTTTTGGGAATTTATTTTTTTCTGAATTATATTAGGCTTTTATAGAGTAGTTAAAACTGTGGTTTCATTTAAGGTGGTGCTGACACTTCCACCCTGTATAACTAGAAAATAGATATAATATTTATTTATTATTTATTTTTACCATATTCAGATTTAGACTTTAGGTGACTATAGAGGTACAATAATTTAGATATTTAATATAAGCACTTCAAATTTTATAAAATACTTGCGGGCCGCCCGCGGCTTCGCCCGCTTGAAAAAAAAAATAGATGATTATTCATTTAATAAACAGCATTGACTGACAACTATAATTAAACTTCTAATATGATTTTTTATTATTATAATCTGTAATCTTCAATTCTATCAGCCAAGCTGACCCCATATATCCTACGAAGAGATTGCATCTCCGCAGCATTAATCTTTCTTTCATTATATATTTTTTCATAAATGAAGCATAGGTTATTTCCCTTTTATTCCATTCTCACTCACGTCCAATATCATTGAATTGGTACTGTAAATTGGTCAATGCTTGAAACAGAGAAAGGATAAAAGACAGGTAGATAGATAGACAGAGAAAATCACTTTTACTTTTATATTATTATTACCGATGTTGGCGTTACGCTTTAGTTATAAATGATAGATATCATCTTATCTTATTATTTAAGTAAGATAACATTATAAGATACGTGCTAAATTCGTTTGATTGTATTAATGATTTCATTGTTTCATTTTTTTACGAGATGATCTGTACTTTTTTTCTTAAAATAACATATTTTTATGCATTTAATAAACATTCAGATTTTATGCAAAAAGAATTTAAAGTTTTTATAAATATATATCCTATATGTAGCCTATAAAAATCAAATAAATGAAGCTAAAAAAAACATTATATGACAAAACGTCAAAACCATTTTATTTCTACCTCTATAGTCACAGATAAAACATGGAACTTTGAGAATAATTGCTACTATAACCTTTGCGAGAATGACATGCATAACGTACTTCCTGTTTGCCATTGAATTGTGTTCGTTTGATAACATCAATCTGTTTATCTAAAAGACCAGGTAAAGTGCTATCTAATTTGTAGCAGAAATAGCGACACAGTCATAGTAAACAATAAGGTTTTAATCTAACCAACGCTAGAAAAATATTAAATTGGCATTTTGTACGATTTTGCGTTATCTTTTTATTTATATTTAAATATGCTACTAAATTACTTATCGACATTGTTAAATATAATTATTCTATTAAGAAAAATCATTATTTTTTCTAGTATGATGTACGATGCATTAGATTATACTAAAATTTGATATCTTTACGAAATGTTAGACGTTAGTTAAAAAATTATATAATACAGAAACCAAAGCGGTTGTGACCTACTTTAAGATCCAAGTAAAAAAAAAACATGAGAGCTAAAACGAGAAGACCTAATAATGCTAAACCATTTAGAAGCTGACAAACCAGCTGACAGTGAACATTGAAGTGTTGAAAGTATATGAATGGTTCGCATCGTTACTTGTGTTTCGCGGAGGTCTTATTGTTTGGTTTTGCGGGCGAGTACGAGGGAGAGGAGAGGAGGAAGGGAGGAGGGGAGCAAGGCACAATGGGTGCGGGCGCGCATGACGGGCCACCTGGCCGTGGTGTACCGGTCCGCCATATGCCCTTCCCGAGTAATGCACCGTGCTGTACCCCTGTATAATGTGGTTGGGGTATGGACAACGGACGTTGCCGTAGCTTGTACCCGTTATTTCAATTTTCACTCACAAAGCTGACGGTTTGGCGTATACAAATGCAAATTGTGGGGAATGTAAGTCGTAAGGCAAGGACAGTTTTTTTTTTAGATTTCCGTTATGGCTGTTTCCATAAATTTAAAGGATTTATTTTGTTTTTTATGGTGCTCTGATTAGTGACTTAGTTCTTAATTATTTTTATACTATAATTTTTAATAATTTCTAATTACAATTAAATAAAATGTATCGGTTAAGATATATTTTACACTATAAAGAATATTACACGTCGTAAAAATATATCATAATCTGTATATTAATACGTGAAAAAAAGTTTGTACACCCTTAAGAAAATTGTGCAGACGGAGGAGTAGAAATGTCTCCAGAATTCGGCGGGAACTGGATGACGGAGTGTCTTAACAAGTTAACACTAGGTCTCCTGTTCCCTCGTCTACCTGCTATGTGCGGAATACAGCGTGTAAAAGTTGTTTATAATTAAATTAATACATTCATAAATGAAATATAACACACACTACCATATGTTTCACAATATTTATGCACCTTTGTATAAAGTGACATACACGTGGCTATAACAACGCGTTTTGTACGCGTCAATTCGATATTT
Organism: Heliconius erato x Heliconius himera; assembly: GCA_013421005.1. Classification (NCBI taxonomy): domain Eukaryota; kingdom Metazoa; phylum Arthropoda; class Insecta; order Lepidoptera; family Nymphalidae; genus Heliconius; species Heliconius erato x Heliconius himera. The sequence goes on from JAATLQ010031712.1 coordinate 17,851, forward strand.
TTATTATAGATAAGTATATGAAGTCGATATTATTTAGATTAATCATTTATTAGTTTCTTCACTCTGGTAAGCTGGCAAAGCGCAGCGTTGAGTTGACAAGTTGTTCCACAAAACACGCAATGCCTCCAGAATTCGGTATAAAACGTAGTGTCTTAACGAGTGTTAAGACACTACGTTTTACGCCGCATAAGGGTAGGCAGAGAGAGTCTCTCTGCCTACCCTTATGCGGAATACAGCGTGAAGCTGAAAAAAAACTCTCATTTAAAGCTACGGAAACCCTGTTTAGTCTGTACCTTTGTCTTGCGAGATTTCAGGTTTACGATGCAGATTGTTTATGCTTTACAAATATAACTGACCGAATAATGTCCGATCAGACTTCAGCATTCCCATACTAGGTACTTTAAATAATTGTTAAATGAATGAAGATAGGGTGCTCCTTTTTAATCCTAAATACATATTGTGAAAAGATGGCCGTTATTAAACAGGCTTTTAGAATACCTACATAATTTAAATTTATCTTAGTATTGATCAAGGTGTGCTTTGAAAGATGTAGTGCCAATCCGGTTTTGATAAATCTGCTCCAGTTTTATACCTGAACGTGTTTATTCTTATTGTAATTTTTTTTTAAAAAGATCATAAATAAATCTAAAATCTGCAAAAAGTTTACAAATGTTTACATTCTATGAGCTTTTATTGAATTTACTGATTGAAATGCAAATATTGTATGCTATTAGTACACAAGATTCTAGGTGTTGATATATTAAGTTTTAAATTCACGAGACCTCTTTTTAAATGATTTATTAGCAGCAATAGTCAAAATATATTTTCGGATTTTGATGAAGCGTAAGCCCGTGTCTGTCTTCTGCGTGTGCGCATCCGCCATAGTGCCAAAACAAATAAGTACTATTCCGTAATTATCTTTAATTTTTATAGTGTTTTTGTCCTATTCAGACTTTTTTTTTGTAGCTTCACAGTATTATTTATATATTTCATTTCTCGAATGGGAATCGAACCCAAAACTTGTCGCGTTTACAGTCACATTTTTATTCTTTTTTATAAAAAGTGTGAAAATTTTACAAATTACGTAATCATAGCAAATATGTATGTTAAATAAAAGGTATGTATTTTAAAATGTACTTCGCGAACAACTCGCATATAATATGATAAATTCTTTTGTTTCGCTGTGTTTGATTAGGTGTTTATTTTCAATACATATTTTATACTAAAAGAATATAAAAATTATTACACGTCACGTATATGTATAGTTTATTCTGCTTCACTGCTGTGGTACTAAATATTGTAACCCAGTTTCTAAATATGTTGTATATACATACAACCATGGATTTTAGGCGGACTGACGTCGAATATGAAAACATTGTTAAACTTTTATTATATGGGTGTGTTGATGAGGGCCGAACGAGCCACTTGTACAAACAGACCGGCGACACGTTGAATTATTAAGCGCAATGAGCACCGAAATAATCGATTTACACCTAAGAAATTAACTTGGACACAACCATTAAGAACTCCTCTTCCATTACGTAAATAACTATTGATTTTCTGCTTTTAATTATAAATATTTAACAAGTAGGTACGACATCGCCGTCATCGACTTGTGACTTGAATGTATAAAAAAATAATTAAATTAGCTTCACCCTGCATCTCGGACACATGAGGGTAGGCAGAGGGAACCTAGTGTTAAGACACTCCGCTCCCCACTTTCCGCTGAATTCTGGCGGCATTGTGTGTCGAGTGTCGGAACTCTGGCGCTCTGCTTTGACACCAGAGCGAAGAAATAAAAAAAATAAATTAAAAAAAAATATATCATTTCCTCGACTAGAGATCGAACCCAAAACCAGCGGCGTTTACACTCACACTTTGTGCCTCTGCGCTACGACTAGCCTCCTGAATGTATGAAAACGAGAAATAACTTGCAAAAGTGAAGTATATAGTATAGAAGCCATCATTGATTAATGAAGAGTTCAGTTTGTTAGATGTTTGACGAGGGGTTAGCCCATCCATTTATTTGGCGTTGTGGATCGCGTGCACCGATCGCCCTTCGCCGGTGCATTACTTATGCATGTGCCCAGCGTCTACTGGCTCCCTGTCACGCCGCTATTTTTGTTTCGGTTTCGGCTTTGTTATATAAGCGTGGTGTGCTGATGAGTCCGCACGCGGCTGTTAGTTAGTCAGCCATGGTGTATATGGGGACTTTTTGCATAAAAAAATATTTTCTCTTGACTCATCATTGCATCTAGCTTGGTATTATTGTTGTTGTCGTTTAATTTGTTGTAGAATAATTATGTGAAATAATTATGGCCAGTCGTAGCGCAGGGACACAAGCGCCAACTTGATAAAATAAAATATTTAATATTTTCATTTCTTTGCGGTGGTATCGAGACAAAGCGCGGCGTCGTGTTCCGCCACTTAGCACCCAATGCCTCCAGAATTCTGCGGAAAGTAGGAAGCGTAGTGTATTAACACTAGGCCTCCCTCTGCCTACAGTGTTACATGCAAAATACAGCGTGAAGCTGAAAAAACAGAATTATTTTTACTTACCTATTTGAAAAAAAAAATGACTTGAAATTAAGAAGCTGCAATTTTCTAATTCAACATTAATGACGATATTATAAATCAATTTTTATATAAAACTAATTATATAATACATTCAACATAAAATACTTGTATTTAAAATTTGAAAAAAATAAATAAAAAATAAAATGTAGACATCATAATTTGAAACGCCGATCGATAACAGCGCGCGTAGTTATAATTGTATGAAGCGAAGCCATAATGGTTAGCTTAGCTGCGCGACCACGCAACGACCACGGCGTGGTGTCCGACTGTATTGTATTGTAATCATTGCTTATTTTATTTTAAACGACGGAAACTTGCAATTATTAGTACCTATTAAATTTTTATGAACACTGTTTATATTATATTTTATATATAGTTACAATACAATTTCGGATCTGTATTGTTAACTTTGTAATTTTATTTTTTTGAATATAAAATTTTCTTGTGATTGATTATCAGATAATTGTTTATCTTTATATAGATATTTATTTATTATATTATTTTAACATTTATCATAATGCTGGAATGTATATATCTACCTAATTATGCAATGCTTTTTTATGCAATGTCTTTAAAACTAGCTTAAAGTGAAAAATTTAAATTTTAATACTCATCTCTCCACAAAAATAAACTAAAAAACTTAATTAGATTATAACTGTTATTTAACAAATCTAGATGGCAATGCAAGCATCACGAAAGAAATAAAGGAAAGATGTGAAGAGGCTTACGAGACCTCCTACACCACTTAAATGTCTATATAGAAAATATATAAATATTTATTGTAAAGCATTTTTGCATATATCTCTATTCTATTGTTGGATACATTTCTCTTTGTCAATTGGAATAAAAATAACTTGATAAAGGAATAATCATTATTATAACAGTAGACATCATGGGCGAATAACGTGAAATTTTTGAACCACTTCCAAGTAAATAATAGTAGCTATCTTCTTCGTAATGCGGACATATGGCATGTGTCCCAGTAGACAAAATAGACGACTGCCTAGATGTCCAGACTTAATAAAAGTATAAGTATGTATGTATGTATAGGTATAATATACACAATTAGTAGTTAAGCTAAGTTGTTGCTGTAAATTTAGTTTTATTACCTATTCTCGATATCCATAGATAGTAACATCTTGCCCAGGAGTTCATTAAACGCGGGTGTCCGATCAACGAGTTTTTCAACGGATAGGGAAGTCCGCGTGGAACTATTGTTCAGGCATTGTTAGCATAGGCTCGAGTGCAAGAGTTCCGCCCCTCGCCGTGAAACGCGATCCCTAGAGGCGACATCCGCACGAAGCCCCGGTAATCCGCCGACATCACAGATTACTTTACTACTTTACGACATTGCTTATAAACCGTTTAAGGTTAACAACTAAGCTGACTGACATATTAATTATTCTCTCTTTTTATTTTACCATTTTCACATAAGGTGGATGAAATTACGTTGATGAAATGTATTGAAATTTATCAACATAAATTTGCAGTTTTCCCTGTTCATCTAAAGGAAATAATATATAATAATCGAAGTTCTATTGCTTTAAAACATCTTCAAGAAACACGTAGCTTTCTTCGTGTCTTAATTATTATTTATGTACAACAGCTGGCGAGCAGAGGTTGGGCGAGCGAGCCGATCCGTCCGGCGAACGACGCGGTTATTTATAAAACAAGAGTTGCGTCTCGTTTTGTCTTCGGCTGACTCTTTATTTTGTCTAAATATACGCAGTTTTGGGAACGTCTCCGCTGCCTCTGCTGCGACACCAGCGCTGGCGATGCGCCAAACCCACATATTTTCTTCACAACTTTTCTTTTGTTTTAACTTCAACTAACGAAGTGGAGATTGTGTCTATTTTCTACGTCTATTCTTTAAAGTAACGATCTAACTAATATTATGAGATTAAAATATTTGTTTCCCAATATTAGAAATTTGAAGCTATAAATTTAATATGATTAAGCAATATAATATGAAATACTAATATTTATAATATACATATACCAAGTTGAGATTAAAGACGCTGACTAACTAGCTTAAGCTCATGCACGTGTTGTCCAAAAATAATTTTGTCCCTGGAATCGACGGTCTGTGGGGAGTAATTAATTGCTTCTTTTTAATATATCTACAAATCTTTATACAGACTGATAGGTAGAAGTATTAGAGACAGCACTGGTCAGATCAAAAGGCAAGGAAATTCAAGCTCTGTCAAATCCAAGACCAGATCAGTTTGGACATGCAACTGGGCCACGACTGTTTTATGTCTATTCCTGTGCTGGTAAACTTGTACGACATATTGATGCTACATTGTATTAACAAAGCCAGCTTGTTTAGTACCTACCTACATGCGGTAATGAACGTTAGTCTGCGCTTTTACTGCGAACTTTGGTTTCTCTGGCACGTTTTCGTGTGTTCGGAATCGTTAAATACCGACTTAGTCATTATACGATTTAATCGGAACACACGGTACATCACTTTGTATAAATATTTAGAAATTATTTTAATAAGTTACAATTAAATCGGTTTTTTGATTACAAAGTAAAAATTAAAGAAACTGAGGAATGAATTGCTGCCTTGCGTATACCGCCTCAGTCTAAAATCGTATTTCCGTAGAATCCTTACAAACGTCGTTAAGCTTCGGTGTCGGCTTTGCAGTTCGTCGACCCGTGCTCGAACTCCTGAAACCAAGCAAAAACATTAAAACAAAGCGTATTTACTCTACAGAGACGTGTGCGGCCCGTTTTTCAGGAGATGGTGACTAATATACGTAGAAATCTGCGTCATACCATCGTCGTTATTAAATATACGCTATTTTTCATTATTGTATCGAATGAAATTAAAACTGTTATGGTGTCGATAATCGATTACAGCCGAAGTAACTATCTAGGTCACACGCGGCCTACAAAAGACCGTTGCATTTAGGCCGTGTCACAATTGTAAAGAGGAAAAAACTAATGAATCAGATAAGGCTCGTGGTGGACAGTGGTTCGACCTCGGCCGTCAAATGGTATGGCATCGATCGCACTGCGGCGGCACATCACGCGCTCTAGGAACACGCCACCAACCCTTTTAATTTTAAGGGTAACTTGATAGCCTTTTTAAATGTTACCTTTAAATAAACGG
>JAATLQ010031712.1:23555-100151 GCA_013421005.1 Heliconius erato x Heliconius himera
TAGGTCACACGCGGCCTACAAAAGACCGTTGCATTTAGGCCGTGTCACAATTGTAAAGAGGAAAAAACTAATGAATCAGATAAGGCTCGTGGTGGACAGTGGTTCGACCTCGGCCGTCAAATGGTATGGCATCGATCGCACTGCGGCGGCACATCACGCGCTCTAGGAACACGCCACCAACCCTTTTAATTTTAAGGGTAACTTGATAGCCTTTTTAAATGTTACCTTTAAATAAACGGTACAGAATTAAAATAACAATTTCGCTTCCGGAATAGTTTAGTTTATATAAGATATAAATAATTTCATCGCTCTATCGTCGTCATAATTTTTTCCTGGAAATCTTTTATATAAATATAGATCCGTTTGTTTCCGAATTTTTCTTACGAAATATTTAAATTTAAAATACAATGCAAAATTTTATAACATTAAATATTATATTGATATAGATTAAAAAATATTGGTAAGCTGGCTGTTAATTACTGATTGAAGGTCAAACATTATCAGAGCAGTCGAACCGCGACTCCATCCGGGGCCACTCCGGACGCGTGGCTTGTTGTAATGGCAGGGGAAATTTCACCATAACAACCGAACCGGACATACGTCACGCACCTATGATCATTAGACATTCATCACCAATTTGTTATGAAATATCATATAGCCTACTGTTACTGAAATTGCTCACTTCCTATACTGTATGTAGGTACATATATTTCACATTAGTAATATGCAGACAGTATAAATATGATGAAATTCATATATACATACATACATATTATGTCGATTGATTGATTCCGAGTTGAGCGGTCACGGCTCGAGATATGCGCTTTGATGTCGTGATGGTAACTACTTACAAGCCATTTATAGCGAGTGCCGTCGTGTCAAGAGATGTGTCCCTGGGTGCCGGAGCCCCGGCGGACGGCGAGCGACCGAAATAGATGCCTCGCGCGGCTTAACAATGCAATAAAAAGAAATTAACATTTCTGACGTCGACTGCGCTAAGTTGATTCTTGTGTCATTTGGATCGGGTCCAATCTGTATAATATATGTATATATTTTAATTTTAAGTTTTCTCCTACTTCCGTTAGGTATGAGTAGAAATTGCTTTTAGTTTTTCAGAGCGTACCCGATGACAGATTACGTTCTTCCTCTGAAATCTTTATTTATTTTTTATTATGGATTTCGTTGTCACATCGTTAAAGCAACATTTATTTAAGACAAAAACATTTGTTACAGGATTCGGGCTAGCTGCGGCGGCTGCGGCGGGAGTACGTGCTGGTTATCCTACAGTGTTGCCAGCGCACTACGGGTAAGTTTAGATGTGCCCCTGTTGTCTCAAACGCATATGTATTGCATCGATGTTCTATGGTTCAACACTTCGATATTTGCCAGCACAAGCGGCGCCGCATGCCGCTCCGAATACATCTCACGAGACAAAAATCAGTCCTTATCACTCAAACACTCGCCATAGGTCTTCTAGTGTAAACTTAACTGTATCTAACTTAATTTATCGGAAGAAGCGGGATAGCGGGATACATTTAAAATTAACCTATACTTTACTCAATAACCGGTCTCCGAATCAGATGCTAAAGAATGAGATAGTGAAGAGATTTCCAATTTCAATTAATGGTAAAATAGGTAAGTAAGGGATGAGTGGTAACATGAACTGTCGGTACCAAAGCTGAGCTGACTTTTGTCTCGGTAGATGAGGCGAGCGGCGTCCCCGGACGGCTAGCGGCGTGGCGGCCGGCGGACCACACCTAGACTATATAATCAAACATTTTCACATAGGTATCTATGGCAAGCGTGAGCGTGAGAGTGAATTTTTCGTTTTGGGTGTGAATTAGTCGATTGGGTTTTAAATGTTTACGTTTTGAAGCTATACCGTCGCTATGGGCGGCGCCGGCGTGACCGCGCGGGCGCCGCCCATCGCCATCACTATTCGCATCGTTCTCGACACTCAATGTTTTCTTTAATTTTATGTTTTATGCCGTGTTCGTGTAAGATTTTGTTGATTTGAAATGAGTTTTGTTGGTGGTGGATTTCGTTTAATACACTTACAAGTACCTACTGAGTAACTGAATTTCCCTTGTAGCCTGTGGCGCGGCCTAAATGTTTGACAAGTTTATGTAACCATGCTTTATATTATTGATTGATTGATTGATTCTACTAAAAATCATCGTGCTGACTTGACATATTAGATAGATGTGTAAATATTAATTGAATTTTAATTACAATTCATAATTTAAAGTTTGGTCTTTTCACACTGTTCATAAAATAATTAGAATAAAATTAGACGAACATTTTGTCCGTAAATGTGATAAATCATAATTGGCTCAAAAATATAGGAACTGGCGAGTCACGAGTTATAGAGTCCATTCACGTTTCGAAGACCATTGATAAGGAACACAAGTGTTCATCATATAATTATCAAGTGCTGTTGACACTAAGAATCTTGAAGCCACAGTAATAAACCGATACTGTTAGTAAGACACTGTGGTCGTCGAAAAGTGAATGGCTCTTAGAAAGGGATGTTCTGTTACATACATAAATATTTGGTGGCCCATTACGTGAGACGAGAGACTACGCAATCATTATAATATCAATTATAACAATGCGTGCTCTCTATCCTCCGCCGCCGTCGTGTCGTATCTATAAATATATATTTTAATTTTCATTATTTCACCACAATAAATATTGTGATAATACAGAGATAACGCTGTCACGGTGACCTAGGCCACCACAAAGTAATCATATAAATGATTAATCATCAATATATTTGAATTTCATGTTAAATTATTATTTGAAAGCTCAATTCCATTTGGTCCTTCAAATGTGCATACTATATTATTAAAAATTAATACATTTCAGCCTTTAAGCTATATTTTTCACGACGATACCTACCTTATAGTTGTTATAGGAACATGCATGTAAGTAAACACTTTTCTTTAAGAGTGTAAAAGTAGGTTTCTAACAGATAGGAGATTTAGAGGTGAATAAAATTTAGATTCTGTCTTTGTAACTGTAGATGTGACAGCTTGTGTGCCGTTTCGCCAGTGTTATATTGCTCTTTACGCGTGTTTTTATTTATACCTATTTGTTACCCATAAGTTTTGTATTTTTTTAGAAATTTTAAGAGCCTTGGTATCTTTAGTAATTTTACATATACCTAGAGCAGTTGGTGCTGAAGTAGGTATTGCATTTACGAAATACTAGAGCACCACAGGTGGGCGGTCAGGGCGGGCGGGGCTTGCGGCCGGGCGTATTTAACGCATGCGCGTAGCTCCTTAGCCCTCTCACTGAACTAATCAACCCCGCTACAATTTTCGAACATCCATCAATCCGTCTCTATTGACGTGTATAACGTTGGAAAAAGACAAACGGTCGATAAATGGTGAAATAAGTAGCGTAGGCCCCGCCGAGAACCCTTTGTAAACGCTGATGCAGCTCGCTTAGAGCACTCTTGAACTGAACAGACTTGACCGCCCGCCGTCACAGTGGGGCGTAAAATAGCATACTAAGCATTTCTCTTCTTTTTAATACGATTTTTATCCAATGCATTAACAATATATCGGCGTAATTTATTAAGGATCAAATATTTTTTCGTTTCTACTACTATCTAATATCATATACATAATTTATTTTTGGATAGTCGCATAAAATTATTGAACTCTATTGTATTTAAATTATTTAGTTTAAATGGTTAGTGGCAGATAAAATATCGAACGACGAATGAACGAATTTAAAACAAACGTTCCTTGTTCGTATTAAATTAATTGCACTTAAAAAAGTTAGTAGGGTTTTTTTTGGATTGATAGGTACATATAAATATTCATCAGGTCACCATTTCGTGGCAGTGACTTATGTTGTCAATTTGTAAAGTCTGAATGTATTTAAATTTGTGATTGCTATCTTAGAATATTTTACAATAAAGTTATATAAAAACAATAAGTATACCTAAGAAAGAGAATATTTAAAATTCCAAATTCGAAGCCCTAAAAACTGCTATTACGTAGTAACATTTTAAATAGAGGTAACTATTCAAACATCATTTACTAAAATTAACTATAAAGAATTCGGATTTTCAATAATATTAAACATCAATCTAATTAAAACGCTAAAGTCCGGTGATTGAGGAAGCAACCAACATCTATAAGACAGTTATTTTCGTCGCCCCGAAGCTGCTACCGCTGGCATATTTTTAAAGATTTTTTAAGTTTCCGGGCAGTGACGCACGCGGCACGACGGCGGACCGACCACGACAACTAAGATTCGTGTACTTACATTATACATAACAGTGTATCGATGTCTACTAACATAACAAGACTAGATGCTCGTGTCTTTCAGGCTGCAAATGGGGCTAGGTACTTAGTGTGATTTGGATATATTGATGACCTTCCACGAATCGATTCTGTCGAGCTGCGTGGGAGATCATCGCGGGTTCACGCTTGGACGCTCGAAACTTTATAATATTTTCGAGCGGCTAAAGCCTTACAAGTAGACTATAATTTAAAATAATGGATGACGATACTTGCAGGTTATCACCGGGTTACGTGTACGGGGCGCCTAGTTATGTAGGAGCTGTAGGTGGTGTGGGGGCGAGCGTGGGCGCAGGCAGTGGTGGCTTGGTCCAATTACCTCAGATTCAACACGCTGCTGCCGTGGCCGCTGCTAACCACTTATACGAATATCAGGCAGCCGCGGCTCAAGGTGCTGCTGCTTATCAGCAACAGTATGCGGCGGCTGGATTTGACCCCTATGCAACAGCCGCAGGTTCGTGATAATCTTATGAACAATAATAATAATACGTATAGATGTAAATATATATTTTAATTAATCTAATGAAGTTAAAAATAATATTACAATGCCAAAGTTATACATATAAATCAGTTTGTAATATAAAAACATTTCAATTGGTTCCAGCAGCAGCTGCAGCCGCGGCTAGTGGTGCTGGGTACATGTCTCCGTACTACGCGCTGCCGGGAGGCGGCGTCCAGGCGCCACTTCTGCCACCACTTTCTTATCCACCGCAACTACAAGAAGCTCGCATGCAGTAATATAGAAGGCTGATATTAACACGATTATATGCAAAAATATAAAAACTTAAAACTTAAAGCCATTATCAAATCTATGCGGTTTTAAAATGTGATTAGGTAGATAAAGTAAGTATTAATTCGTGAGCGGCGATAACATATCGTTACCGCAAAACCAAATAGCATTGCAACCTATCAAGTATATGGATTTGTAACAACCAAATATAACAAATGACCAAAGCTATAAGCTTTTATGCTAGTATTAAGACAAGATGAGGGTACTTACGTAGGCCAGTGTACGAGTGAGGGAATTAGGAAATTTATAATATAAATTTTACGTACATATCGTACGAATACGTCAGACAATCGGGCCATAGTAGCAAATAAAGAAATTATTGGAAATTAACACTTTAGAATTGTAATAGAATTGAAACTGGAGAACATTTTTTATACATCATCACAGTTCTCCTCCAAAGCTCAGGGTCCTATAAGACTAAAAGTTAATCCTCGACTCCTTGATGCTCACAAGTGAGTAAGAAGGATTGAAGCAACGCGAGTGATCAATTTCAATATGTTTCTTTATGTGCGTAAGATGGCTAGTTCGTAGCAACGGTAATAATCTTGCCTCATCGTTCCAACTTCCTAATAACATACCTATTTTTTTACTTATAGAATATTTTTTAGACCTACAGTTAAGTACATATATATATTTGTATGAAACGATATTTTTATCAATATGAGTACTTGCAAAGAGCTGTCTAATGACAATAATCTTAGAAAGCTTGTTGTCGTCAGAAATTTCTAAAGTTTTGATTCTGAGGCAGTGATATTATTCAATGTTAATCCGCTGTCTATTATTTATATGCTTGACATTTCAATATTGGTTCACGATTTATTATTCTTCCAAAATACTTCCCTGTCATTTGTTTGTCTTGTAAATATAACACTCATACTTCATCCGAATGAAAAAAACATTGTGCATAAATATTTTTTGGGGACATTACAAAAAAAATACAATATAACGTATTGTTAAATGCTTATTGCAATTTAAAAATATACACGTCTATAGATAAAAAATTATAATGAAGAAATTTCTTAACCAGTTTTCTTATAAAGTAATGAATCAGTCTCTCTAGAAATTGTTCCTATGTCAATGAATACAAATAAATATACCCAAAATATTCAGATCTGGCTTTGATATGATACAGTACCGTTTGACGTATATAAGGAGAAACGTAGTTAAATATATAAATAGGCAAAAATTATAATAATATTAGCTTTTATTAGGTCTGTATTATGCGTCCATATTGCTCAATACGTCCTAAGATGGACTTGGTTTAGCTTAAGGTTAGAGGAGAGCAATAAAGGGCTTATGTATTGTTTAATGTAAGAAATGTACTTATTCTTATATACATAATAATATAAATCACACTTTTATAGGCCCTCGTAAAATTATGTTCTCCAAAGCGGTATAGGGTACTTACTAGTTAGAATAAATCAATTACTAGTCCATGTAATATTAATGTTATAAGTTTTGACTTTCGCTGGCCGTCCTCTCGATATTTCTCTTTAAGGAAAAAGCAAAAAAAAAACATATAAAAAAAATCTTTATAACTATTTCCTTAAAATAAACAAAAAAATATATCACCTCGGTTGTAAAATTTGCAAATAAATAAATGAGGCCGGCGTCATAGTACAAGCTAAGGGCACTAGATATAGATTTATCACAGAATTTTAGTTCATAAGTTAACTTTAATTATTATAATATGCTGTTATTCGTAATTTATTTTGTTGATATTTGTAAATCTACATGTTGATAACTATTTATTATGTGAAAGAGTAATAAAAATTGTTAAATATTTATCGTATGGATCGAATCTCTCATCGCGGCAGTGTCTGAGCTAAAACCAAGGTTCGGTCCGATATATTGAATTATACACACTTTAATTTTAAGTATAGTATAATATTAGAAATGTACCAAAAACATGAACCATGTAAGCCATATATGTACGTGGCCATCTTGCCTTAAAATATAGTAAAGCTATTGTATAAATCATATACTAAATAAATAACTATATTCTAACAGTAATATATAAACATATCATAAAATCAGATGTATGTCACTCTATATAGAGTCGAACAGTCCACAAGTGCATTTCATTCACACTAATATAAGCACAATTTAATTATGTATTACGTATATAAATGTGAATTCATAATAAATACCTAACTATTGTTATGAATAATTTAAAATTATACTATAATGTACTTAATTTAGGATAATTTAAAACGGAAGATAATTTTATAAGGTGTCACCTGTTGTTTTCTTTTCACCCCACCTTATATTTCCATTGCACAAATTATTTTTTTCGTGTCAACTGTTTTTCTTAAATATAAATATATTCTATTCGAGTTTAAATTTGTCGCTTGTTCTATTTAAAATTGTAGAAGAAATAAGTAGGTCGGAAGAATACTCGTCGTCAACTTGGCGAACGTCCAAATCGAAATCGTTGTGAAATTGTCTCTCAAAATCAATGAGATCATCAGAGCTATTAGAGAAATTCTGCTAAATTTTGCTATTTAAAGAGAGGTATTGGATTAAATTTTAAAATACATACTACGTACTATAATTACATTACAAAATTGATTAAAGAACACTTAAGCCTTGGGTGTGAATGTGACACATGTTTATTAGTAAAAATGCTTATCTAGCTTATACTATATAAAATGGTTCATGATCTAGTTAGCAAAGAAATATTTTCTCTTGAATGGGTTAGTTTTTTAATTTCTTTCTCTTTAATAATAATATAAAAAAAGCATTGAGTAGTTTTTTTAGGGTTATGTCACCAAATTGTGAAGCGAGTCGTGGCGCAGGGGCACAAGTGTGTGATTGTAAACGCGACAAGTTGTGGGTTCAGTTTCCACTCTATGAAATGGAATTAAAGATTTTCACTTCTTCGATCTGGTGCTAAAATCGAAAATTAGGTGGATATTTTAGTATGGTTATATACAGTGTATATTATGTATATATTAGCTAAATCATAATTTAAACTTTTTGCGTAATCTCAAAACATTTAAAATACGATGTTTACTGTTTTAATTGATTTTGATTGCACAAATTGTCGCATTTAATAAAAAAAGTTTAGTTATTTCATATCTATCAAGATAGGTACGTACGCACTGCAAACGTGTACATCATTATCTTGCTTAAATTCTGGAATAAAAAGTAGCCATTAGTAGATGGCTCCATAACCTTCTCTATAGATGAGAAAAAGTGCCGTAAAAAATTGATTCAGCTGTTCCGGAGATCAGCCCAGAATGACATATTAAAACTATATAGAGTATATGTTCCTTGTATTAAAATCATAAAATGGTTTGTTTATGTTTCACTATCATATAAATAAATATATACACTAAAGAAAATATGGTTATTTTGAAATCACAGACACATTTCAATTTAATTTATGTGTAGACGATATATTTTATAACGGTCTATTAGTAGAAGATGGCAGTTCTCCGAAACGCACAAATTTCAAGTTCCTTATATTTACTCATTAATAGTAAATTATTTTAAGAACATGAATATTATATTAAATACTTAACTAAATAATAAACACGTAGTCTAGACAAATTTAAGGATTAAGTGTCTACAAAAATATATTTTAATAAAATCTTTAAAAAAATATATTTTGGTGTTGTCTTAGCTAATTTCTTTTCAAAAATATTCATAATAAAACTATATTCATTTTTTTGCTACTTTTAATGAAATAAGTCTATACTTGAAGTTTTTAATAATTAAACGTGTTATAATTTTGGTTTAGCTACATAAACATCAAACGCATAAAAGTTTATAAAAGTAATGTCAATGATCGCTCGAGTTTTGTTTTAAATATTGCGACAAAAAGACGTTATCTACCGTACTGCTTATTTTGGGTTATAATATTATTAGCGTGCAGAGTTTTATTCTCCGACTCCACGGAAGCTTTAGCAGCGCAGCGATGAGTGTTAGGTTGCATTCTTCTAATTTTAGCAAATATAAATGATTCCGTATTCATTAATTATATTGATATTTTGAACAAATCTGTCACTAGCATATTTCATGTTATGAGAAATATTATGTGTTGTCACGTTAAGAGAAATATTATGGCCATAAAATCTAATTCTGTCGAATTCGACTGCATTTGTCTTAAAATGATTTTTCCTATCATTGAGATTCTAGCTCCTATTATAACGTCTATATTCAATTCATCTATCAACTCCTTTAATTTCCCTTCCTCCTGGAAAAATGGTCAGATAATTCCTATTCCTAAAAAACTGAATCTGTCTTTCTTCTCCGAATACCACCCGGTATCTATACTTCCTTTTCTATCCAAAGTGTTAGAACGCCTTGTTATTCAGCAATTTAGCATATTCCTTTTTAACTATAACTTTTTAAATAAATTCCAATCCGGTTTCCGTTTTGGTCATAGTACGACAACTGCCCTGGTCAAAATAACAGATTAGAAAAGGTATGACTGATCGGATGGTCACTGTTATGATGCTGTTGGATTTCAGCAACGTCTTTAATACAGTGGACTATGATATCCTGCTAGCCATTCTTATTTCTCTTAATATATCTCCTAAGGTGGTTGACTGATTTCGTAGTTACTTGTGCGACTGTCGGCAACGTATACGTACAGAAGACTCTTTTTCTGATTGGTCTACTATTACTACTGGTGTTCCACAAGGTGGCGTGTTGTCTCCACTTCTGTTTTCAGTTTTCATTAATACAATTTGTCCTCAAATATCTTCTCTCTACCATCTATATGCCGATGATTTACAGATTTATGTTAGAACATCATTATCCAATTTGTCCACACGCTACGGTCTCTACATACTCTTTCATATCATCCACTGTCATCAACTTCTTTATAGTTTATATATCAAAGCAAAATTTTAGCTTTACATGCTGGTTTAAAAAGACATGTTTTTTGTTAAAAATAACAATTTTAGAAGAAGTGCCAAGCAGTTATGTTGCAGTATGTCATTCCTCATTAGAAGCATAACGCTGAACTCTTGTAACATTGAAAAATAAATAAGCAGAAAGTAACGTATCTTAATAAAATAGAACAAAATATAATTCATTATTTTTTGAAATAATCATTCGTTTTCTATTAACACCCGCTAATAGAATACAAAGCTAAGATTTTTATAATTTGAACTAAAAATAGTTTGAGTCTTTGCCTAGCCTTTGAGTCTTTCTTTATTCTAAATTTATAAGCAAATCATATACTAATAATAATTCTACAAAATTTTTAGCTCGTTTTTTATTCACGTGAGTGTTTGATTTTTAATTTTGGTTTATATAGTTTAGGTTTGTTTATACGTTACGTACCAAAACTCATTCTTTCAGCACGAACTCATGAATGAAACTGATTATTATTAATATATATTAATTATGGCGTTCTGAGCGTGCCAATTGAGTACATAATCATTTCGCCAATGTCACGTTGAATGGAGAACACAACGTTATTTTGTTGCTATTTCCAAGTTTTTAGCTTTTATTATAGGCAACATTAAGTTTGAAGCCTATTGTCAAATGTTATCTGTCAATGTTTGGAATGTCAAATTTTAAATGTTTGGTTCTCGCATTGTGAAGTGTCACCTCAATTAAATCTTTATGTTTTGTTTTATTACTCTTACAAATACTTCAAATAAAAGTTCATTATATTACTTCTAATTTAGATCCGAAGTAGTGTTAATATTATAAGTGATAACTTCTTGTTGCTTATTGTTTATTCACCGTAAAAATTTATACCGAACGTATCTAGTCATTTTCAAAGAAAATAAGTAAATAACACAACAAGCAATGGCCGGGCAAGGACATCAATTTCCTGGTAACTTCCAGGGAAATGCTGGTGCTATGCGTTCTGGTTTCGGTGGGCCTATGGGTGGTCAAATGCAATCGATGCCTAATCAGTTAACCGGTAATTTTATTTTGCAATCCTATAGGGCACATAGAGCCCAAAGTGTCCAGCCTTACTGATGCCCACTAAGACCTGTCGGCAATCTATTACAATTGTACAAGAAATTGTCACCAACTTAGCACTAAATTTGACTGTGCTTTAACATATCCTTAAATTGCATTGCTATTACTTTGGGACTGCTCTACCAAATACCAACTTTAAGTTTGATTGAGAGATATGTCCATACATGTATACAATACCCATAAGTTCTTGAAATCATGAATGTTGACTCACACAGGTATTTCTAGGCAGAAGTTATCATAGTAGACCTTATAACCCTTTAACATCGTGCATAATGTGGTCAACACATATTGAGATCTTGATTGAGATTATAATCAAAATATACTTTCCTTATAACTTATAATGTACATTGTCTTTAAGTAGCTTATAATATAGATTTTTTTACAGTTAGTTTTCAAACTGAATGAGATATACTAATCAATATATATCTTATACACAAAATTTATAAACTTTATTTATAACATTTTCAGGTGTTATGGGGGGACCTATGGGTAACACAGGCATGGTGGGCATGGGCAATCAAATGGTTCCACCATATGGAGCAACTATGCCGGGCCAAATGGGAAATATGGGTATGGGAGGACAGGTGTGAACTCATTTTAAATTAATTCTATTTGAATAATTCTTATCAAAGATTTATATTTCCATTTCTTCGCTCTGGTGTCAAGGTTAAGCGCGGCGTTGAGTTCTGCCACTCAACACGCAATGCCTCCAGAATTCGGCAGAAAGTGGGGAACGGAGTGTCTTAACACTAGGTTCCCTCTGCCTACCCTGCTGTGTGCGGGATACAGCGTGAAGCTAATTTAATTTTAATTTTTTTCTTATCAAAGATTCACTTACAAATTTTTTTTATTGATAATTAATTATTTCATTTGTTTGTGTGTTTCTATCTTTTTATGTATAATTATTTAAATGAAAAACCTAATACCATATAAATTTTATCAACCATCAAGGCCCTTGTGGCACAGTTCTGTACTAATACTTCTAATGTACAAATAACTTGGCAATTAAAATCATTTTATATTTATATTAATGTGATAGTAGTTCATTCTCTAGAGTGGACTTGGAACCTATAACTATCATATTTACAGTCAGACCACCTGTTTGTTGGCAAATGATTATGGTTTTAAATTTTGTGCTGCTGTGCCATAATGGTCTTTTATTAAATATCTATTTAATTACTTTAGGGAATGGGCACACCTATGGCAGGAGTGGGTCAGGGTCCAGGAGGTCTTGTCCCCCAAGCTGTTCAACAACAAGGTATATACATATATTCTAGAAACTCTTTCTCTTCACTCTTTTTGTTCTGCAACTTGCATTGTATTACTGGAAAATTATTCAGTCATAATAATTTTCATACATTAAACTTTGTATGAAAATTAAAATTTCAATACTTTCATTTCCTCTCTCTGATAGTGAGGGTGATTTGCCTTGATAAGGTTTGGTTTGCCACTAACATACAATTCCTCCAGAATTCTGCCTACAATGCTATGTGCAGGAAGCAATGTGGAGCTAAAAAAATATTGTATTAGCTTGACACATTTTTTGAATTCTGCACACTAGGCAGGGGTAACCTAGCTATATATCTGTTTGTATTAGAATTTTGGCTCTCACTAAAACAGGAAAATCATAATATTATTGTAGGAAAATAAAAATATTGTAATCTTTCAAGTTTAGAGTTTTTAACCCTTTTGTTTATATATTTAATTTAATTGTCTACTACAAAATTTCCCTTAATGAATGGTTAATCCTGAAATTTAAGTATCTACCTACCATATAGGAAATATTTTTTCATATTTTGGGTACTCCACAGATCCAATATAAGGTGTTTCAAACATGACTTATTTTTATTTTCCCTTCGCTTCAAAAAGTGTAGTTTAAGAAATTGGTATATCTTAATACATATGTATTAAATTTATATACAAAATCTAACATATTTCAGGTATTCAAGCTGGTGGTGCTGTACAAGCAGTGGCCAACCCACCTCCGTCAGCTCCGGCACCACCTCCACAACAAAGCAAGGAGTTTAATACAGCGTCTTTATGCAAGTGGGTAGCTTTTGTTTTCATAGTTAGTTCTTATTAAATATTTCTTATTATTTTTTTTATTACAAGTTAGTTGTTTAGTTGCAAGGACTTGTACCTCTACTTACATTCAGGTTTTACGTATAGTTATATCTTACCTGACCAAAATAAATTTAATAATATCAACATTATTGCTACCAATACCCCCATGATGGATTGTTAATATTAAAATAAAATCATGTAATTTTTTAGCTTCCCGCTGTATCCCGCATATAACAGGGTAGGCAGAGGAGATGTACTCTTAATGGAGTGCCATTCCCTACTTTCCGGCGTATCGAGAGTTGAGTGGCGGAATTCGACGCCGTGTTATGCCTTGTTGACCTGAGAAAAGAAATAAAAATATAAATAAATAATAATTCATTCCCCCGAGTGGGAATTGAACCCACAACCGCCGCGTTTACGGTTACACGATTGTGCCACGATGTCCTGCAACGCATGTAATAATTAAAAATAATAATATATTTAATTTGTAATATCATACACTAAATAACTATATCAAATATTTTTATTAAATAAGGTTTGGGCAAGAAACAGTGCAAGATATCGTAAGCAGAACACAAGATGTATTTCAGACGTTAAAAGCCATCCAGCCTCCAAACGGCACACCACACGGAGAAAACGCTAGCAACGACAAAAAGGCTAAAATGCAAGAACAATTAAGGACGATACGACTATTGTTCAAGAGATTAAGACTTATATATGAAAAATGTAATGAGACATGCCAAGTGAGTTATTTTATGTAAATATAATAATAATATATTTTCATATTTTTAAGTATCTATTTTACTTATTGTTTACAACAGAGTCACTTTATTCTCAACTTTTTTGCTGTTTTGAGGGAAAATATGTTTTGGTTTAATTATGGCTGCACACACCACACGCGTATAAAAAGACCAGAGAATTAAAATTAATATATTTATTTAATATAAGATTAGTAGAAATCAAATCCACATCTTTCGTATTCAGACATGTTTCAACTGCGTCGCTATAGCTCTTTTTCATTGATCTTTAATTTAATAGTTGTATTGTGTATTTATTTCATTTATTTTTAATATTACAGGGTATGGAGTACACGCATATGGAAAGTCTAATTCCTTTGAAGGATGAAGCTGAAAATAAGGCCCTGGATGAAAGAAGAAATACGGAATCATACAGATTAGCTTTAGAGGAAAACAAAGATTTAACTGAACAGGTACTTAAAATGAAAAAATATTTTTTTATCTTCAACGCATGTAGCAGGGTAGGCAGAGGGAACTTAGTGTTAATACACTCTTTTCTCCACGTTTGCATTTCGTGTTGAGTGGTGGAATTCAACATCACGCTTTATCAGAAATTTTCGTAATCAGAAAGAAAAGAAAATGAAAATAATTAATTTCCTAGAGTGGGAATTGACCCCAGAACTGGCGGTTCAACGTCATCTTGTACGTCTTCTACAATATTGACCACAGGGCCAAATCAACCTTTGTCATTTTATAAATACCCAATACTGGTAAGTACTATCAGGGAATATGGACTTTGGGTGGTGGTTTCTTTGCCAATTATTTGGTAAATGAGATGCAAAAAATAATGATTAACATTCGTTAAATTATAAAGCTCAATTATTTTATATTTTCTTGAAAATAATATTAAAAATGATGTTATCCATTGCCTGACACAACATGGTTTTAAACCCCTGCTAGACTTTAAATCCAATAAGCTATAAGCGCCCACGAACATATTAGGAGCAAATAATATTTTTTACACATTATTTTATTGAAATTATTAATAAATTATTCTTGTTAGTGTATTACCGCTCAATGTTTGGTTAGAAAGTGAAGAAGTGTCTTGAGTATTTTGGATGCCAGTCGTGGCGCAAAGGCACAAAGTAAACGCGGCTAGTTATGGGCTCGATCCCCACTCGAGGAATGAAATATTTATTTAAATTTATAATTTCATTTCTTCGCTCTGGTGCCAAGGCATAGCGTGGCGTTGGGTTCCGCCACTCAACACGCAAAGCCTCGCGAATTCGGTGGAAAGTGGGGAATGGAGTGTCTTTACACTAGGTTCCCTCTGTCTACCTTAATGTTTGCGGGATACAGCGTGAAGCTGATTTATTTCTAAATGATTTCATATGATAATTTTTGTGTCTTATTATTTTTTTTCGTAAATTCCAGGTCGTCCTGAAAAATAAGCAGTTAAAAGAAGTAATAACCAATTTAAGAACTATAATATGGGAAATCAATGTTATGTTGACGATGCGACGGTCATAATTACGATTTAATTTTAAGCTTAAATAAATTTACAATGGATGCCGTTGTGATGCAGCGGCACATCGTCTAACTGTTAACTTGACGGCTTCGGGGTCGATTCCCAATTGAGGGAATTAATTATTTTCTATTTCATGCACTGGTGTGAAGATAAAGCGCGGTATTTATTTCCGCCATTCAACGTGCAATGTCTCAAAGTAGGTGCTTTACGCTAATGCCCTTCTTTTTATTTTCCATTCCCACATGTTGATAGAGGTCACTTACTTCCGTAATCAGAGGGATAAAACGAATTTGAACTCGCAATCATCGCATTTACTATAATACTCTACCGCTGCGCCGCTGCGGCACGAATATTAATGTAATGTACTGTAATTATTACAATTAATTTTAAGTGATAGATGTAATTATATTATATTAGTTTCAATTTTGTTGTAGTTTTCTTTATAAGTTGTGTGTATTAAAAACTGGTTATTTTTTAATTTATGATATAAATTTGGTTTTTCAATCCCAATTTAGATAATTGAGTGTAATTTTTATTTACTTTTCATAGTTCTGTAGTTTTTGTTATAAAATTTGATATTTAAAAATCGACATTTTGTTCGGTGTTCAGTTTATTCATATCTGATATAAAACTTGTATTTTGTACATAAAAGTGTTTACTTAAGTTTTAAGGAAATATAGAAAAAAAATCGTTCTATCAAAAGTTTTCGTTTCATTTTTTCCTTTTCCACTTTAAAGCAAGGACATCTATCGAATAGATTACTAAATGTAAATGTGGCACAATAGAATAGTTAATAGTGTTTCACTGCACTAGCGATGGTTGTAGGTTCCATGACCATTCGAGAAAATGAAGGTATATTTTTAAAATTAAATGGTATTTCATTAGGTACCCCGGTCAGGTAAGATTAGCGCTTTGCAGAAAGCGTAGTCACATCCACAGTTCCACCACTCAACATGAAATGTTTCGAAATTGAATTGGATTTTGAGAGTGGAGAACGGCGTATTTTAACAGTAGGTTTTCTAAGGCTGCCTTGTTTTAAGCAGTGAGGGCGTAAATCTAAAATACTTGTAAGTATCAGATAGTGCATCCAGAAAACATTCGCTGTACCTCTATTATACTAACATTTTTAATAATTTTATTTGCATATTTATATAAAATATATTAAATCTATATAATATATGTAAATACTACCTTGATGTAGTGCTATATTCTGGAAATCCAATAGTTGAGTCACGCAGAATGCGAGATATAAATGTGTAAGTATATATATTCGGAAATAAAATAAAACATCTACAAAATAAATAATAATTTATATTTATATAACACAATGAGTACAAAGGTTAAAATATATGTAAATTGTTAAATTTCATTTCTTACAAATACTTAGTATGCTAAGTGGCAAGCAGAGTTCATCGAACTGAAACATACGGGTGTTCCACCCAAAATCTCACTTTTTATCATTAAATACTACATGGCTTGAACCACACGATGCTTAAAGTTTAAGAAGTGTAGTCAATCTAAATAACAACAATGCCTTAAATCTAATATTTTAAAATATAAGTACTTAATTTATCTACGTTCAATAGGTTTAAGGATATCGTAGCTGGCCTTCTTCTTTTTGTCCAAAAGTTTTTTTTCATAGATGCGACTATCGTCAATAGGTATTACGTCTGGAACACTTTGTGGCGGTTCTAGTTCTATATCTGATGAGGCTTCCACTTCTTTATTAACGCTTCGGCCTATGGGCAAAGCGTGGAAAGCTTCTGCTAAATCCGGATTGATTTCATATAGTGGCGTGTCGCCGTTGCGGATGTAAACTGGTACGTAACCGGGAACTTCTGGTAGTGTCTGCCATTTAGGACGTGCCTCTGGAAGTAGTAAATATTGCGTTTAATATTGTTGATTAACATTGTGTGTTTTGCTATAGCTGGCTATATTTATTTCCATAGTTGTTTTATTAATTTTATTTTTAGCTTCACGCTGTCTCCCGCACAAAGGTAGATGGAACCTGGGAACCTAGTGTTGAGATACTTTGTTTCTCATTAGAACATTTCCGTTCCCCACTTTCCGCCGAATTCTTGAGGCATTGCGTTTTGAGTGGCGGAATTCAACGCCGCGTTTTGCCTCATTACCAGAGTGAGGAAATGAAAATAAACATAAATTGGTGTTAGATACATATACTGAAATAATTGAAAACAGAATTTTGTAGTAAAAGTATACATAAATAAATATTATTAATAAATGTTTAAAAAAATATACATATTTTGTAATAATATTTAAATAGTTTCATTATTATTGTATAATTGTCCACTTATTATTGAGTCGTGATATGTATTTTCATAGGTAATAAACAATATATTATAGATATGTGTGTGGAGGTCACGAGATAGGTCTGTGCATGCGCATATATCATGCGTCGTAAATTCGCTAATAGACTTCAGTGGTCTTGTTCGAACCGATTCTTTGGTTACTTCGGCCATTCAACTTGCTAATATTTTTATTTTACCAATCTTAAACAAGGGCAAAATAAATAGACAAAGGTTGAATCGTTTAAAGTTTAAATATATGTATGTATGTATGGTACACGATACTGGATTTTTATGAAATTTTATGATATTTTCATTTGCAGCTTATATAGTAATTTTATAAATTAGTATCTAAATCTCGACTACATATTGTTTGTTAATTAACTAAAAGCAAAAGAAAAATTTCGTAAAAATGTTTATAGTAAAAACATTCTAATTTTGTCATATATAACAGTGTTGTTGTATTTATTTTTATTATTTCCATGTAAATATTTATATATAAACAAAACTATAGTCTTTGATAACCCCAAAGTGCAGTGCTGCTCTTATCCTAAAAATTCTTATCCTAAAAATATATTGTCGCTAAATATACATATTTTCGTCCGAGTTTTTAGATGCCGTCTTGGCGCAGGGGCACATGGGTGTGACGCGACGGTTGTGGGTACTATCTTCACTCGAGGTAATGAGTTATTATTTATTAATATTTTCATTACGTCGTACTGGCACCAAGGCTCAGCATTGAGTGTCGTCACTCAACACGCAATGCCGCAAAAGATTCGGAAAGTGGAGAATGGAGTGTCTTAGGTTCGCTCGGCCTACCCTGCTGTGTGTGGGATACAGCGTGAAGTCAATCTAATTTGATTTGTATTTAAAATATATCTTCCAATCGAGTCTTATCACTACACGGTATAAATAATACGTTTTCTGTCAAACTATCGCTTGCACCTAATATAAATTACGATACAAACCACGTTAAGTTAATCCACATTGTAATCTGGCAGCAGCCGGTGACGTGCAACATGCAAAGCCTAGCTTAACTTTTACGATCTATATATACACTTTCACTAATAAAATTTTCATTAGTTTTGCTCAAAATATTATCACGATAAACATTTTTAGTGCATTGACCGGCCATTACGTTGGTTTGAAAGTTTTTATAATTTTTTCCTATACTACTTCCGACTTGTACTGAACAATAAGTAAAAAAATGAATTAAACTTATGTTCGTATTGAATATGAAGCTTTCTCATATTGTACTATGGGTCGCTTTCCTTTGCTTTCTTTTCTTAAACATTGTTAATAAGCTCTTAGAGGTATAGACGTACGCGACTTTCATCTAACGGTCCAGCGGTAAGAGGCTGAGTTTTTGCTTATCAAAATGTTAACTGTACTTGCGGTTATTCGTATCGCTGTACTCTAAAATATTCGTATACAAATAAAATTCTCAAATCGATACGCTAAGGTACACATTGGCTTGGGCAAGGTAAGGTAATTTTGTTAGGTAGGTACCCATTT
The DNA here is from genome assembly GCA_013421005.1 of Heliconius erato x Heliconius himera. Classification (NCBI taxonomy): domain Eukaryota; kingdom Metazoa; phylum Arthropoda; class Insecta; order Lepidoptera; family Nymphalidae; genus Heliconius; species Heliconius erato x Heliconius himera. The sequence goes on from JAATLQ010031712.1 coordinate 42,764, forward strand.
TTCGAATTGCTCGTTTGTGGTTGACCGAGATTCTCGATGCGAATAAACTATTAAAACTAATGTTGTCTTAGAATGTGGTTTTCTTATATTTCTCTGGGTTAATTATACAGTTAAAATAAATTAAATCTATAATTATATATAATCCGTATGAGAGGCCGTCGTGGCGCAACGCAGGGCAGGGACGCGACGGTTATGGGTTGGATTCCCAGTCGGGGGATGAATTGTTATTTATTAATATTTTTATTTCTTCGCTCTGGTACCAAAGCAGAAGTCTGGCGTTGAGTTCCGCAACTCAGCATACACAGAAAGTGGGAGAATCCATACGCGGGATACAGCGTGAATTTTTTTTATCATAAACTTGGTATTAAAATATTTATAAAGTAGCGATGACAAGACTGAATTTTAGATTATTAAGTCTGAAATACGACTTATATTATTACAAAAAAAATAAATATTTTATTTAGCTTTAATGTTTTTTATATAAAAAAAAAATTAAAAAAAAAGCAATTATATATTATAGTTATAATTTATTGCATCGTTAAAAAGCTATTGATCGCTATGGTGTGTCTATATGGTCTAGACACGCATGACACCTTTAGACAAGTTTCCTAGCTACGTAGGTATAACTCGAGACGAGTCATATATAAGAAAAGTGGAACAGTAAGGTGAAGAGTTAAGACCCTAGATTTCTTATCTAAACGCGGCCACGTTTCATTTAATATAAATATGTCGGTGAACATCAATCTAATTATGGAATGATATTGTTTTGATTTACCCTTTGATTTATTACGTTATATTCTAAACTAGCGGCTCGCCCACGGCTTCGCCCGCTTAAAATACATGATTATTGATTTAATAAGCAGAATTGATTGACAACTCTAATGAAGAATTCATTAAAGTTGTCAATATGATTTTTTTATTACTTTAATCTGTAATATTCTAATATGTTTTTTTCACAACATTATCGTAACTTCCATAAGAATTTTTTATTGTTTCGAACTAAAAAATATGACCAATGTTGATATTTGATATTCATAAAATATACATAAAGCTAATTATTTATTATATGTATATGTATATATTTTTTCATTACGTTCTTTTTACCTATGTTATGTTTTTTAAAGCTCTGTTAAATGTGCTGATGTCACTCAATAATTTAATGTACTACTTGAGAAACAGCCTTAAATGTAAAATTATTGATTTGGGTAAGGATTCATAATATTCTTTGTAAAATAACTGTAATATTTGCATATTAACTCCTGTACAGTTTTTAAATTAGTTACACATATTATTAGCTAAATGTACAATTGGTAAATATGTAGTTATTTCACATATCACAAACGAACGAACGAACCAAAAAATCTATGTATTTGTTTGATATCTTTTTGAAGATCAAATCGTTCTTTATCTCTGTGTTGAATTAATTACGATTTCAACTTAACTGTTATGACTTATGAAGGTAATCTCCACTAACAATTCAATTTTGTTTACTTTATTGTATAAAATATTGTATAATAGTGCTTCAAAAATTTTTATCAACAGTCATATAACCAAGACGTTTCGAATGTTATTCTTTAGCCAGGAATGTTACCAGCGCGATTGCCATACAACATTCGCAGGCAAACTAATGCCTTGAGTTCGTTCAAATGACGATAACTTTTTTTAATGAACCGATTTTGATGAACTAAACTTTAGTAGTTAAGTTGAGTTAAAACAAAGCAATTGGTGAAATTTTCAAGTAAATCGGTTCAGTACTTTCAGAGAAAAATGCGGACAAAAATATATCGACAGACAGACAGACAGACAGACAAGAAATTAAAAAAAACTCTTTTTGCTTTCTATTATTTTTTTTAAGTGTCCCTCTATCCATTTCAGTCAAAATTACTAAATGTACAGACAAAATATTTTTACTGTCTTATTATTATATATAGAGATGAATTTAAGAATTTATTAATACGTTCATATAATTTTTTTTCGTTTGTATAAATTATTTTAAAATTAATATAAAATTAGTGAGTTTCCCTGCTTCGGAAATAGATAGTCGGGTAAGAAATAGAAGGAAACACACATGCGTCTTCTTAGGTATTTGATTGACACTTATAAAACAAAAGCTCTCTGTTTAAATATCTCTTATAAACTCAATTTTCTCTAACCATTGACGGTCGATGGTCGTTCAAATCTCACTTCGCTCTGCTTGCACCAAAGCTTATGAACGCTGTCGTAGCTTTTGGCAGGTAACTGCCGACTGTTAGAAGGATTCTCCATGCCGACGGCTTTATGTCGGTGTGTTGATATTCTGAGCTGTAGTGGATAGGGACCTCTCACTTTCCAGTGTGGTAGGCGCCATGCTGAACAATGAGAGGAGCTGGTCTGCAATCGTCTCCCTCAGTGTGAATCAATTATCGCACTGAAGCTGTGCAGCGGCTAGCTAACGTAGACCCGCTTCGCCGTCTTAGACCGGGGGGTAGGAGGAGCTATTGAGGGTCATGGTGATTCTTTTGCTAGTCATCGAGGCTGCGGGTACCCTATGAGAAACCCCGGGTAACCCTGAAGGTGACAGGGATGGCCTGCAATAGGCAGGCCTTTCACCGAGCCGTCGTAGTAGTATGCATAAGCGATCCTGTGGCGTCTCATTTTGGTGGAGACTGTTTCCGGTGGGCTTTAGTGGATAGTATCAGGCTAACCTTTGACGAGTCCCATAATACCAACAGTCCGTAGGATTCGTTTAAGCACGAATGGTCTACGTAAAATCATTTCTCAAAGAGAAAAAAAACCGAGTCGTTGAGTTCCGTCCCATAACACACAATGCCTCCAGAATTTGACGAAAAGTAGGACGTGGAGTGGCGAAATACAGTGTGAAACTAAAAAAAAACCATTAAGTCGATGTTCGCCATTTGCTCTACATATTTTGTCATATCCATAGTATTTGTAAATTTTGAGACCAGCTACTTTTACCAACACTAGATAGCCTCCGCGTACTTAATAAAAAGTCATTGTCCTGTCCAGTGGTGTGTAACTCGACGTGGAACAGGTTAATCGTGTTTGTTTTTGCATTATTATAAAATTCCAATTCGCTCCCTTTTGGAAATAGCATCGTATCTTTTTTATTTTACTTAACTTACTTCAGGTTTTTGTTACATTTGAAACGTCATCAAATAAAATTATTATTATTTTGCGATTTTTGGTGTTTAAAATGTTAAATAATATCTTTATTATGGATTTTTCTACAACAACTTTATTTGATTTTATTATAGCGTAGTTAGAAAAACGATGGTGTAACTAGCTGTGCGATGGCTGTAGGTTCTTGTATATGTATGTATGACTGACCGGAAATTTATTGCTTGACCGATTTTCCGATCTATTACGGGGAGATTGTTTGGGCTCACCACTTCGCCATTCAGTACAAAACATTTTTAAACGAAAAGTATGTAAAGCATCTTATTTAATATTTATTGGATTTAGCCATAAATCTATAGATTTCATTAATTTCCTAGTTCACTAGTACTGCCTATAGATGCTAAGTGTCAAATTTCATGCGTCGTTTTTTAAGTACAATTATTTTTTGCAATAATAATTTGTCAGTTAAAAGGTAGAATAAAAAGAAAACCTATTATGAATTTCGGCATTTATATTGGCATAAATATAATTATAACATATTACTAATATAGATTTTTAAAGGATAAGGAATGGTTCTCGCGAAACCAAACCAATTTATTTTTTGTTTGATTTACCAATTGATTTACTTCCAGGCAATGGCTTTAAGATTGCCGGTTTGTGCTTTTCTTAGAACAGCGATGATATCATTTCATGCTTTTAAAGTTAATGATGCGTAAGCTTAAAATAAGTATTACGTACAATTGGTTGTTCATAACATAATACTTAAATATCTTAAATATGACTTGTCGTTAATAATAACTAACCCCATATTATTTTTTTTGTACATATTTCTAGATAGTAGATGATGGTTGTATTTTAACCGGATCTCCTTTAAACGTGTATTCTCTTATTCTTTCTCTCTTTCATCATCTCTTTTTTACTTTACTCCTTCTACTTAACTCCTTCGTGTGTTCTCCAGTCAAACTCACATTGGTGAAGTGATTTTGCGCTCAACTAAACAATTGAACTTGTCGCTTTTGTACAATGGTTCTTTAATCAACAATTGATGGATTGATATTCTTGATAGATTTGTGTGATTGAGATTTAGGACATATTGAGATCCAAGAATTGATTGAATAAGAATTCTAAAAATTATGACTCACTGCTATATACAAAAAAACCTTGTAAAGGTTTTTTTCTTTAAACCATAATTATTATATATATTATACGATAAGTATTTGAAGAAATCGAAATAAGAGAAGGCAGAATAACGAATCAAAAAATAGGGACTGTAATAATTTATTTATTTAAAATTTTAACAATAAATAGGAATTCCTATTATTAATGTAGGTATAGATTTTTTTATTATTTCATAAATGTATACTAAAAATCCTTTTCAGTTTTGAAAATCTCTGATGGCCAAATGTTGAATAATTATGTATGTATGTCAAATCAATTCATATATTCAGTAGTGTATGAACTACTATTATTTGAAACTTATTGCTCTCTTCTCTATTGTAAAAATAAATAAAAAAACCAATGCACCGCATATTACCTTGGCATTTTAGAAATTCTAATTTTATTGATTGTTAGGTCCGTGTAGAAAATTATACGACCTTAACATCAATTTAATTACATATCTATTGCATTTTAGAACCGCAAGTCATTTTTAATCCGTCTGTCGGAAGTTTTATTCATAGACATCTACCATAGGTCCTCATAGTACCAATTACTATGAGGACGTCGTGGCGCAGGGGCACAAGCATGTGACTGCCAACGTGACGGCTATGGGTTCTATTCCCACTCTCATTCCCACGACAAAGCAATGCATTCTAACGTTGAACGGAATTAAATATGTAATGTAATGTAATGTGTTAATAAGTTTTACTAAGTACTAAGTATATCTACTGTAACCGTACTTTTTATCACATTATTTAAGTACTACCTAAATCAAAAAGAATTAATGATAATGAGAACCTAATATATAGCGCAGCCGCCCATTTTCAAAGAACTTGTTAAAGATTAACTATTACTATATTGAAAGGCCTGCAGATTTTGCGGTAGGTCTCTTACTGTACTGAAAGTTTACTGCTATATTGATGACAATCAGTATATTACCCATAGTATAGTCTCTTCCCGAAAGTACGTATATTTAGATGTTTGTTTGTATATATATCCAATTATTTAGACATCTTCTTCTTAGACATAATCACCAGCTGGCGCAGGGTCGTATGCGTGTAACTGTAAACGTCATAGGTTCGATTCCCACTCGAAGAAATGAACTGTTTAATACCTTCATCTCTCTGGTAAGGACATTAAACATAATAGTGCCGCGTTGAGTTTCACAACTCAACAGAATTCGGCGGAAAGTGGGAACGTAAATGTTTATTGGGAACAGGGTGAGAGAACTCAACATGAAATGCTTAGGTTACCTCTGCCTACTAGCGAGAAGCTGATAAAAAAATAAATAATATCTATTATCTATTTTTCACAGCCTCTAATTACTTTAAGGTCAGATGGTAACGGTTCTTAATTATGTTTTAATATAATAAAACAGCGTTACAACCTGTCAAATAGTTATACGGCAATTAACCGTATATTATATCACTTCTGAAAGAAAAATTTTGCTATTATGAATATCAATAGGCACTTATTGATTGTGTTAGGTGTTATACAGTGAAAAAAATGAAGCTGCGCCGTAGCGGGCGCACGATCACGGAAAAGATTTATCACGATTTAACCGCGCAGATTTGGTCGTGACTTAAACTTGAATAAGTATACATAATACATATTAATTAGCCCGTCATATTGTTTTTTGTGTCAAAAACAATATGTTTAATAATTGGTTATTTTATTATCGTGTATAGGTGGATCGACTGTGGTAAAAAATTTGGGAATTTGGTTATACTTATTCAAAGTACATCAAGGTATTCTTAAAAATGTCCTTAAATGAAATAGAGTAAATTTAAAAATTTTCAAATTAGAAAGAAATTAAGTATATAAATTTAGTACTCTATAGTAAATAATGTAAGTATATGGCAATTATCATTCGGAATATATTTAAAAAACTTCACTGAATATTTCAATATTACTTTTGTACTAATTAATAATACATACGACTAGAGCCATAAATTTCACATAACTTTGTGGCACCCGTACATAGCAAGGTAGGTAGAGGGAACCTAGTGTTAAGACTCTCCGTTCGCCACTTCCTGCCTAATTTTTTGAGAAATTCTGAGCGGCGGGAGTCAAGTGCGCTTTGCGTCGACTGGCCTCTCCAGTTCAAATTTTATTTTACTGATTTTTTCCGCTATATATATTTTATATTTTCCGCTATTATATTTTAGTGTGAAATTATCTATAATATTAAAATAGTGGAATAAATGAGTCTTAATAATTTAATATTCTTTTAATGTTGTGTATTGAAAGTAATTAAATAGGGACATAAGTTTCAATAAGTTTATTATTATATTAACCAAGTCAAATTTAATACGTATAAGTTATATAGAATCCATTGTCTTATTATTCTTATTTCTTTTATACCAGTATTTTGATCGGTGAGTGTAGCGTTCGCGAAAAGGTCTCATCAACTGGTTTGAACGTAACTGTTGTTTTACAACAGAATTTAAGTGGTGTTCGTGTCCATCAATGAAATTTGTATATAACAAGCAAGGAAATTTATTTTTAGATATATTTGAGTAATTTTATTTTACCCCTCTAAATAATTATTTAATATTCCACAAAACTATGTTATTACAAATATATAAATATATTAAATTAAAATATAATTATAATAGAAATAATTGTCTCAATGATAATTATCGAGGTTGAGGTACATTAAATTCTAATAATATTTATTATTTTTACTTACATTAAAAAATATATTAACTTAATTACATAAAAAAATCTTCAATATCTCATCAACTTACCAATCAAGGCGACGCACAAAATCACAAAAATCAATGATTTAGTATACATTGCGAATAATTTTCGTAGACGTAAGTAGAAACACTTGGGCGCAGGCGCGGACCGCGGCAGCGAGCTTACAAGTGATGCGCCGGCGCACGGAACCGGATTAAAAACGTACGGGCCGCTGGAACCCCTGGGATGCAACTTTCCTCGTGATAATCACTATCTCTATTAATGAACAAGATTTGCTTCCGGCGTTGCCTGTGTTCTACATATGAAGAACAATCGGGAAATGAAAGCTAAAAGTTTTAAAAGCTATGTAAATAAGAAGATTAAATATGTTTAGTGATCTTTTAACTAAAAAAATATATATTTCTTAATATTCATCATTAATCATATTTCTATTCATGGAAGACGTAAAACCTTTACGACACATCACGAATTGGATGATATTATGTAGAGTCAAATCCGTGTGCGGTGACGGAATTCGATGTTCAATTTTGTCAAACCAAAACGAGGTAACCAAAATACACGTAGTTAAAATATGTAAAAAGTTAAAGCGTAATTAGAGTTAAATGCAATATAACGTTTTTGACTAATAAAGTTAAATGTACAGATTTTTCAAAGGATTTTTAAGTAGAGCTTTTCTTATTGATTAGAAAAGACATTATTATTAATACTTATTTATAAAACGTATAAAAATTTTGAACGCAGCGGGACTTGAACCCGCGCCTCCTGGAAACCGACCAGGCGCTCTGACCACTCAGCCATACGTTCTCATCAAGCTACGTCGAAATTTTTATACGCTAGTTACAACAACATTATTTATGTTGTTAGCATCTCTCTCTGTAGGGTGATTTTTACAAATTTCCGCTACCCAAAGATAATTACTAAGAATTATCGTCTGGCAAGAGAGAATGCTATTTATGAAATATTTTTTACTAAATATTTTTAAAACCGTATAAAAAATTGTTGTCTAAATAAGTATTTTTCTTTTCTAAGTGTGGATTAACACTTTAAAAATTGTTAAAAAAGACATTATTATTGTTTTAACTATAAGTATATTTCCCACTTCACATGGAGTAGAAAAAACTGGTGATATATCATTCTTTTCTATTTTTTTTACATTTGGAGATGATCGACGTAAATAAAATATTTTAAATATTAATAGTTAGAATTAAATCCGTATATTTTCATTTTTCTACTCTGGCACGACACAGCGCGACGTTGAGCAATGATACGGAGTGTTTTGACACTAGCCAACCATTCTGTGCGGTGATAACCAGCAAGGCTGAATGTTTATATGTATAGAACCAGTGCATTAAATGTACAATACATAATTACCTAAGTTGTACAAAAATAAAATTTCAAGTGATTAAGAATAATTTCATAAACCAACGATGCAAAAATGTTAATGATACCGTACCGACCGTTATGTATAGGTATGTATGTATATACAATATACATACAAAATAAATATGCAAAATAGGTTTATGTATGCAATATAAACATCATTATTATCATCAAAACACATCTCTTTGGGTATTTCTCATACTGTATTTAAAATGTTGCATATCCTCCTATACAATGTTTTATTAGTTCTTAGATTAGATCTTTCTTTATTATAAATTATCTAACTTCAATTTTAACGTTATTATTGTTTGTAATATATTATGAAATATTTAAACTTTTAAACTTTTTAATTTGTTTTTACGTTTGTACGGAATAGGCACACCATTTTGAAGTGAAACTGTAGAAGTGGAGATTATATTTAGTAAAAGCATTCGTATATGAGGTAAGACGAAGCACGTAACGAATTCAACGGAATTCTACTCACATGTAGCGTCTTAATTCCGGAATGTAGTGATAAATGGAGTCTGTACAAGTCAGTACGACTATATGTCCGTCTTAACCGCTGCACCGGGAGAAGCATAAAAATACAGAGAAATTAGTCGTAAGCCACTTTTATCTTCATTTTTTGCCTTAATAAAGATAAAGATTATACCTTATTTACGAAGACATAGAATAAATGGGAAACAAATGAAAAAAAGGTTATTTTGCAAATCACGATTGATGGAGCTTAATATAGTATATTAAGTAAAAAAATACCTATGGATATATGTATGTAAATAATATTATTAAACGATGTCCATAGAACTTATTAGTTAATAATAATTATGATTTAAATTTACTGATTACGATTACGATTTTTATAATTATATTTTCATGTAGTGTGTCACAGTAATTACATGTGTTATTTTATAAAAAATGAAATAAAAGGAAATGAATGCACGTAATAATTAAAAATAAAGACATAGTAAAAATTTAATTTCAAATCTAACAATGTTCTATTTACCCCATTTTATGGTATCATGAATATCATAGATTATTTTCTTAATTTTCATAATAATGTAAAAATACTTGACATATAAAAACACTCAAAAGCCAATTTGTTCTGAAACTAGAGAAGCATTTTAATACTATAAAAATAAACTATTATAATAAATTGAGCAAAGCTACTGTGGAAATTTCACATTAAAATATGATGTTTTGTCATCGGTCAGATTATACCTGTCATTTTTACTATCGGTCAACCTGTTCATAAGACAGTAGTGTTGTGATTCCGTTGTTACTTTTTTTATTAAGTTTCTTTTTTTGTTAAGTGTAAAATTGTTTTCTGATTATTCTGTTTTTATTATATAGATTTTTTTATATTTTAAAATATGAGTAAATCTGGACCAAACTAAATAGAAAAGGTTACATATAAGTTATAGATACAGTTTTTTTTACATTTTCTTTCATGCCAAAATAAATAGAATATAGGTACTTGTTAGCTGGTGAAGGACAGCAGAGGCAAAAATCGTGCTTTATACATACTTATAAATAAAGGGGATCATATTATAAAATATACATTTTATAACATGGTCCCCTGAATTTAATTTAAGCCTAAAACCATGTTCCCAAAAGATACATTTTCCAATTTCTAAAAGCAATTCCATTTTATTCTAAAAAACGCTTTTCTTCTCTATTCAGCGTACATATGAAAGTCATCATGAAAACGTGTACGTATACGAGTATGTCATGACGTGTTTCACTATATCTTACAAAGTTGTATTGAAAGTTACGAGAAAGTTTAAGTGTAAGTTATAAAAAGCTTTCTATTTATATTAAATATATATTTTTTTAACCTCACCTGTATCCCACACATTTTCACACGGCCACTAAGACTTCGTTCCCATTAAAACACTTTTGTTCCTCATTTTCTGCCGAATTCTGGAGCTTTGCTTTTTGAGTAGCGAAACTGAAATCGCAATCGGCAATCGTTACCAGAGCGAAGAAATGAAAATATTATATATTTAATTTAAGTCAAACCCATAACCTATCGTGTGACACATTATGGTATGCGCCACGTCGGATTTAAAAAATATCATAAATGTAATAATTTCATATTCATAAAAAATAATAAGCTTTCTGTTAATAAAAATAATAAAAATAATTTAAGCATAATAATTAAATAATTTCCTCGAGTGGGAATCGAATCCACACCTATTGCATTTACGCCAGTCGCTGTCCCACTACGGTTGCGCCACGACACCCTAAAACAAAGACTAAATAGTGTATAATCAATATTTTATTACGACGTATTAGATATTTCTTGTAACAATAACAATTATGAAATGGTGTTTACTTTTGAATAACGTCAGTGTGTATGTATTACGATTTAGATAAAATGTTGGTTTTTGATGCAAACACAATTCGTTCGCATTGATTGAATACTAATAATCAGCTTCACGCTGTATCCCGCATACAGCAGGGTAGGCAGAGGGAACCTAGTGTTAAGACACTCCGTTCCCCACTTTCTGCCGAATTCTGTAGGCATTGTGTGTTGAGTGGCAGAAATCAACGCCGCGCTTTGCCTCGACACCAGAGCGAAGAAAGGGAAATATCAATTTAAATAAATTTTTCATCTCCTCGAGTGGGGATCGAACCCACAACCAGTCGGTTTACAGTCACACTTTGTGCCCCTGCACCATGACTGGCCTCAAATGAATAATTGATTCAAATTGATTGAATACTTTTTGTACAAATACAATGATATCTTGCTAGTACTAGTCTCGTCGCGGCTTCACCAGCGAGGACTACACTATATGGCTATTTCGTTATTTATTTACCGTTTTGGTAGATGCGCTTACGCGTTGAAAAATACAATAGTATATTTTTACGACATCAAAATAAAAGTCCAGGCTCCGATCGTGGCGCCGGGGCACAAGCGTGTGAAGTGTTAACGTAATAGGCTGTGGGTTCGGTCGTCACTCGAGGAAATTAAATATTTAATATTTTCAAAGCGCGGCGTTGAATTTCACCACTTAATATTCAACGCCTCTAGAATTCAGCGGAATGTGGAGACGCATGTCCTTATGGGAACAGAGTGCCTTAACACTAGGTTTCCAGATTCCCTCTACTACTAGGTATATTAGAGTAAAACCAAAAAATATTTAATATTTTATTTTCACTACATTTTTACGTTCACGCACTCCTTTTTGTGTATCCCGCACATAGCAGGGTAGACAGAGAGAACCTGGGAAACCTATTGATAAAACACTCCATTCCACATTAGGACTCTTCCGTTTACCACTTTCCGCCGAATTCTTGAGGGTTGCTTATTGAGTGGCGGAACTCAACGACGCGCTTTGCCTCGTTATCAGAGCAACGAAATGAAAATATTAAGGTTTTTTTTCCTTATTTGTGTGTACTATTAATTCTCGCTACTTGCTTAGTTATGCTGCGAATTTCTTTCAATATACAGCGAAAACGAAGCATAAACGCCCACTCCTTTTGCGCTAACTTTTTCAAGCTTGTTTTTTTTGTGCTTCAAGGAACTATAGATATTTGATACTAATTTCAGCTTTACGCCTCCACGAATTCTTGACAAACGGACAGATAGACGGATAAACGCACAGCACACGTAAAGAACACAATAATCACAAAGAGTACCGTTTTTCTTTATAAGTTACAGAATTCAAAAAATGGAAATGAAAAAATATTTTGTTTTATTTATCTAAATATTATCATCGAGAAGCCGGGATGTTAGTTTTATTTACAAAGCCTTCTGAGGTGTAACTATAAGACGGGAGATAATTTTCAAACTTTCTGCAGTAAAATTATATTATAATATATATACTAAATTTTTTATGGCATAATACAAGGTTAATAGCAGCTCCAGGTGCGACGACCCTTGGTCGAACGATGACCGCTCCCTACCAGACTATCGTGCTAAATGATGCGTGCAATGAAATAGACCTCAGATGTACTCGAAATAATGTGCTGGCTGATGTCTAACAAAATTGAACTTTATGCTTGTACCGTGTATGCTGGTATGAAATGTAAAATTTGATATAGCTACAAAGCTATATCAAATTTTATTTTTCATGTTAAGATTAGATGCTCAGAGAAGTAATGGTCTTAACCAGTTTGCTACTTTTGGGAAATGGACAGGATATTACGAAACAGGATTTTACTTTAATAAACAAACATATTAATCTAAGCTAAAATAAAAAATGTTTATATCTATGTATGTACATTGAAAGAATCTAATTTCAGTGAAATCACAAGCAGCGTGATATCTGCTCACTAAAGCTATAACAATAGCTTAAAAGGCATGTGTTTTCAAAGTTGTATTAATTAAATTAATATAAAATGTATGGTAATTCATTGGTCCAGTGCTGGGGGATTAGTCTTATTTCTCTATTTCTTTATGTCATTCCTAGCTTTCACCTGAGGTTCCATTTGCTGCCAATTGAAATTATCTTATAGTTGTGTACGACACATTCCAAGTGCCAGACGTAGCCCTGACCATTTATTGTATTGTAGGTTTCATCGGAAGGATTGACGTGATGAAATATAATTAAATAAATGGACTGATGGATGGACTATGCAATGCAACAAAAAAAAAATGCAATTTGAACCTGTAATTCATTTCATAATTTTTAATATTGGTTGAATTATACATGATATCATACACGGTGTATTGAAATTATATGTATATTTTTTATTTTGGTTTCCATTGCAAAAGTTTAGCTTTGTTAACAACTAGAAACAATTATTTATTTTGTAGAGACCTATATTAGCCCATATATTATTGAGAAAATTACAAAAGTTAAAAACATTTCCTTAAAAAATCATATTATTTTTTCATTCAATAATAAACTAAAAAAAATAGTTTAGTTTATAATATAATTATGCGCCTTTGCGCGGCTTCAACATTGAGTTCATTATGATATTGATATGGTGATAAACAAACATACAACATGTTTGTCTATGTTTGATATGTATGCCAAATCTTGACGACCTCGAATGTGTCCAATATATTTGGACTTCGATAATGACGCTTATTTTATTTAGAGAAAATATAAAATAAAAGCGTCGTAAAGCAAATTCACATACTTTTATCTGTATTCGCTTTGAATTCTTTTGAGTTTTACTATCTATGAAGAAGCATCATGGCGTAGTGGGACAGTCACTAACTGTGTGGGTTCGATTCTCACTACAAGGAACGAATTATTTTTTTTTTGAGTTTAACACACAATAGCTTGAATTAGGAGAACGGAATGTCTTAAAACTAGATTCAGTCTTCTTATCCCGATATACGCGGAGTAAAGTGTCCAGCTAAAAAAAACTCAAGGATAAGTAAGTTAAGCTAACTTCAACATATTTCATTCAAGCTTCTTTTTTAAATTTTAAGTCGATACGACGATGAGAGATTTAAATTAATAGACCCTTCCTCACATAAAACATGCTTATATATATTACGAAATGACATAAAATGAGAAAAAATCTATAAATATAAAATTAACGCATACAAATATGAATATAAAATATATACACACCAGATCCCCAATGATGTATCTCTTGATGGTAGTTTGCTAGGTACAGTTACATTTGCCGCTCGTCCGAGACGGCTTCATATAATTTAAATGTAATCTATACACTAGATTGAAATTATAAATATTACTTATTTACTTGTATATAAATCACATTTTTATATATAAATTAAGTTATATTAGATATTTTTGTTGATTTATTATTTTTTATACAAATTTTACGGGGTTTGCTCATATTTTTTTTAAATATTTCAATTTAATTTAATTATTAAACTTAATGAAACAAAATTGAAGTACTTAATCTGTATTCACTTAAATGTAGTAGTTTCAATAATTTTAAATGTTAAAAATATACCTACGCCTTATGAAATAACAAGGCAATAATGACAATATTGTACATTGCATTGTACATATTATTAATAATAGGAAAATTTATACTTATTATAATGATTATGTGTTTTGATTTTCTTATTAATAATGTATATCTATTGATAAATTAAATATAATATTAGAATATTTAAAAAATTTTAAATTAAAATTTTTTTTGGTTTGTAAAAACAGTGAAGTGCGAATCGGAAACGCCCACCGAGACTCGTCACAATTTCAGAAATGTAGGTCAACGGGAAGAACAACTTATGAAAGTTAACATTTTTAAATTTACAGCCACATGCTCTCATTTTGTATAAAAAGAACTGTAGTAATTATTGTTTACCACAAAATACCTATAAATTTTCGCTTTTTGGATTTTTATTGTAAGCTTACTTACTTTTATTTGTATTGTATTATAAGATTAGGTACACTCGTCTAAAACACATGTTCACATGTGTTTGAGACGAGTCGGACATTCCGTCGTGGCTCAAGGGTATAAGAGTGTGACTATAACGCGACGTTATGGGTTCGATTTCCACTCGAGGGAATGAATTATTGTTTATTAATATTTTTATTTCTTCGATTTGGCACCGAGACAAAAAGCCGGCGTTGAGTTCCGCCACTCAACAAGCAATGCCTCGACAGCAGAAAATCGCCGAACGCCCAATATATTTCTCTTATTTATGCCTTTCACAAACAAAATAGTCATAATAAAGACACGCGCCAGGTTGGCTGCCAGGTGCCTGGTGGTAAAAAATTTACCACCAGGCACCAAACCAATTATGAATTAATAGTTCAGAACAAGCTGAAAATACACAAACTTACAAATGTAATAAAGCCTATACATTTTTTTAACTTTACGCTGTATCCCGCACACAGCAGGCTGGGGAAATTTTGTGTAAAGTTACTCCGTTCCATACTTTCCGCCAAATTCTGAAGGCGTTGTGCGTTGAGCGGGGGCCCGACACCAGAGCGAAGAAATAAAAATATAAATTTAAATAAATGTTTAATTACCTCTAGTGGGAGTCGAACCCACTACCTGTCGCGATTACAGTCACACACTTGTGCCCCTGCGCCACGAACGGCCTCGACTAGAGACTATTTACTTAATTAACAAGTCAAAGTTATTCTAAAGTTTAATATTATAAAATTAATTTGTTCAATAATTTGCTTGTAACTTACATAGCAAAGACGAATAAATTATTCTTTGTGTTGTGGTTTTAATGTTATTAAATTACTGGTGCATTACTTAAATTAACATTGCTCTTTAAAGTTTATTTTTTAATAAACTTCAAACAAGAGGAGGTTGTTCTCAATTGTGTATGTTTTGGATGTGGATTACGCAATTATTTATCAACTAGAGGGCGCGCGCGGCTTCGCCCGCTTATTAGGAGTGAATTCTAAAAAAACCACGACACACGTGTTCAATAAAATATTTTTAACAGTCTGAAAATTTATATAAAAATCGGTGGCGATTTAAAGATTTTTCCGTATAAACTTTTAACCCCTTATTTGAACCCTTAGGGGAAGAATTCTAAAAAAACCATGAAACACGTGTTCAATGAAATGTTTTTAAGAGTCTGAATTTCAAATTTGATAAAAATCGGTGTCGATTAAATTTTTTTTCCATACAAACTTTCAATCCCAATTTCATCCCTTTAGGGTTAAAATTTTTCAAATTCCCTTCTTAGTGGATGTCCAGAATATGAAAATAAACATCTGCCCAAATTTCACGTTTCCACCACCAGCGGTTACGGCTCTGCGTGCGTCTTACCTCAGTCAGTCAGCACAAGTCCTTTTATATATATAGAAATCAATTTATAGTTACCTCTTTTTGCAAAATAAAGTATTTAAAAAATATTTTGGTCGCTAATACCAATTTAGTACTAAGTTCGTAGGATAGTAGAAGGTATATAAAATACTTTTTGGGCACAAATTATTTTTAAAAACAAATTTCTCTAGAACTTTTGAAGCATTGCATTGTTTCAATTACACTAAATATATATTTTTTATATCTTGGATGAATTTTGGTTGAAATATAAAATTGCGAATTTAATGTGTAAAGTGATGAATTTGAACTGTAAACCTACGAATTTAGAGCGTAATTTTTTTTATTTCCGTCTAAGGCTGGATTATTCGCTTCCTCGTTCGATAATACAATAACGCAGATATCTCTTTAATTTTTCTGTATTAAACTGCAAGAGTATCTAAGCAATTAATTAATCAAAAGAAATTCTACTTTCACTTACCTTAAATTCCTCTGTTTATTCACATTATATTAAATAAAAAACTTCCTAGCATCTAAGCAAATAAAGGTTAAAGCATATAATAATATTAACAATATACGTCATAAATATATTTATAATATAATCACCGATAAAAAAAAATGGTTTTACCAGTATCTATTGAATTATAAATCAACAGAAAATAACAAGTTATAGCTATTCCTAATAATAATGATGATACCACGCTCGTAGAGTTATTATGTTCTGACAAGTGTGTAGTGGTTTTTACACTCATTGATCTAAACATATATCCGGCTGGATGAGAAATATTCAAGCGTTTAAATATAATTAATTAGTGGAAATATAACTCCTTGAAGGCATTTATGATTTTATATAAAAAAGTGGATTTTGAGGACATCGTGGCACAGGGCATGGGTGTGACTGTAACGTGACGATTGTCGGTTCTACTTTCACTCGGGAGATTGGGTTATTATTTATTAATATTTTTATTCCTTCTCTGCTCTGGCTTCAAGGCAAAAGCCAGGTTAGACTGGAAAAAATGGTCGGAAAATGGGGAACCTGAGTGTCTCAACACCAGATTCCCTCTGCCTACCCTGCTGTGCTGTAAGATATAGCATGAAGCTAATAGATAATAGCTTAATAATAACTTGGAATGTCATAAAAACTTTGTTTAATAAAATTATCGAACGATCGAACGATAGAATCGAACGGCTCTATGTTGTATGCATTGAAGTGGGTCAAGCTAATACTGAGGTGCACCAGCCCAGAGATGGGAACAGTACTCCATATGAGGCCAAAGGCCGATCTTCCGAAAAAAAATCGTCTCAACCAAAAAAATATTATTCACGAGGGTTTTTACCTTACTAAATATACCTATATACGATTAAGTTAATAATTAAATATAAAAATAATTTATTTGTTTATACCAAATGACTGTTAGGAATATAAAATATGACATCAAGTATATTTTTAACCTTCATTCTGTAGCCCATAGAATAAAGTAGACAGAGGGACGAAATCGTCCTCCTCGAGTCGAAATTCGCACAGCGCTTTGGCTTGTCACCAGAACTTAGAAATGAAAATATTTAATTATTCATTTCCTCAAGTGGGAATCGAAGTCACAACCGCGTTTGTAGTGCAAGTGCAAGATGTGCCACTATCCCACGACGGCCTCAGCGACGGCCACAGATTGTAATTTTATAATTTAATTACTTAATTTATTAATTGAATTGAAGAAAAGGCTAAAAGTTATACCTACATAGATGTTTACTATCATCTTCCACGTTCACATTTTTACAAACAGATACTGTAAATAATATTAATGTAAAAGTAATTTTTTGAGAAACGAATTAGGGAAGTTAAATAGAGATTAATAATATAAAATCAAACACATTTTTGAGCAATAATTATTAGATATATTATTATATTTTAATATTGTATATAGTATGAATATATTATAATTATACTTTTGTACAAGAAAAAATCTACTATTCCTTTAATTTGATAACATACATAATTATATCTTAAACAATAAAAACTTACATACTAAATAATATAAGTGGAAAACATTATTAAAAATCGCTGTTCTTACATTACACATCCATTCAAAACGGATAAATTCTATACTCTAGGTTTTTGATATGAATATGCATTATTCTACTGGTGTTTTGCATTCCGTCTCTACATTTGATAGTCGTCTCGTAACAATCCAGGCATACATAATTGGCAGTTAGCTATAATACTACATACTATTACTTGGTTTTAACTAAACCGTAGAGCTATTTATTATACTCAAAATGAATAACTAATTTAGTTTACAGTTTCCTTTTGCGGTATTGGTTAAATGCAATTGATTTATATTTTCTTAATTTACTTGCGTTTCTTGTACCTGAGAATGAGAAATAAAATAATTATAAGATAAGATAAAATTCTTTTCTGTTATTATATAATACTACAATCTCTATACAGTATCTATGCATACCTATTTACGATTAAATCTTGTTAATAGGTAGGTGTAGGTTACATATGTATATGTAAAGTGATTATATTATTTGTAAATTTTTACTTTATTAAAGTACGAAATGGAAAATATTTAATATGAAGAATTCTGAAATGATTAAAAAAATGTAAGGCTTACCCATAGCCGCCTGAATGAGCAGTTGCTGTAGCTGTCGCGGTAGCAGTAGCTGTAGCAGAGGAGCCACCATTGTCATAGTTGCCGCCGCACCCTCCGCCACAACCACCATGGCTCGGTTGTACGTGACCACCATAATTGGGGCCGTTGCCATAACCCGGACCATATCCACCTCCACCTCCACCTCCGCCCCCGCCGCCGCCTCCGTATCCTCCTCCAAATCCTCCGCCAAATCCTCCGCCAAATCCGCCGCCACCTCCTCCTCCACCTCCTCCTCCGCCACCGCCTCCATATCCAGATCCATATCCAGGATTATATCCACCGCCATGTCCTGGGTTATATCCTCCGTAGTTACCACCTCCGTAATTGCCGCCGCCGCCATGATGATGGCCTAAAATGGTTTTCAGATTTAATTTTTTTTAAATAATGTTTAATTGAATTATAAACAGATTATTGTTTTGAGAAGTTGAATTGAATGATGAAGAATACTTATTCAAACAGAACTCAGTAGTTGGCAACAAAATTGGCAGGTATATTAATGCAGTTGAAAGAACCAAAGTTCCAGACTCGACTGTTATTTTTTAATATAATAATAATATTTTTGATATTTATTTTAAATAACTTTTGTAAGTCCGGTTATAAAATAAAAAGGAGTCTACAGACCAAATTAAGAAGGTGTTAGTTGAAATATAATTGTAAGCTCGAAGAATCAGTAAGATAAAATCGTTAACTAAGTAATCTTCTTCAGGTTTTTACGACCAAAAAAAAAAACATTTTATTGTATCAGACTACAACCTGTTTTAATATATAAAAAAGATGAACATCATAATCAAGTTACATTAGTGTTGCACAAGAGTGTAAAAAATCTTTAATATCATTCCGCAACCTTCAAATATGAAATAACTTGTGAGTAAAAAAAAAATATGTATTTTTTTATTTTTATATACATATAATGTTTTATTACATTTACATGTTCATTTGACGATTCAAAAGTGCTTATACGAGTTTATTTGAATAAAGAATATTTTGAATTTGAATTTGAATTTGAATTTGTCTATATACAAAATATTAAAAATTAAAGAAGCTGAGATAATTTGTAGTTGCAATTTGGTAGGCAGAGTGAACCAAGTATTAAAACATTCTGTTTCTCACTTTTTTATTCAGATATTGCGACTTGAGAGGTGGAATTTAACGCCGCCTTTTTTCGACTTGTTACCATAGAGAGGAAAATTTAAAAAACTCACTCCTCCAAGCGGAAATGTGTGCCACTGTGAGGCAACAGATGTTAATATTATAAGAGTTTAATAACGCTTTGTCTTACCAGAGCAAATAAAAATAATTATATATTATTATTACACCAACGGAAGATCGAACCCACAACCACCAAATTTACAAGACAACTTTGTCCATTGCGTCATGTTGATCTCCCTAATTTTTTATGTATATTTAGATTACTAAATATATACATAAAATATAAATTACGACATTATAAACTTACCATGCTCTTTGATAACTTTCACGTAGACGGTCTTCGGTTCCTGATATCCATGGCCGCCGTATCCACCATCATATCCTCCTCCGCTGTAGCCGCCGCCTCCTCCGTAGCCGAAACCACCTCCAAACGACAAGCTATGGCCAAGACCCAAAATTTTATGCAAGTGACGCTTTTGCCTATTTGAGCGTGATTTTTCTTGGTCTTCTAGTTTCTATAAACAAATAATTTATTAAATGATCAATTTAATAATCAATATTAGTTTTTATAAAACTATTATCATTGCAATTTCTTATAAAATGAAAGTGGAGACAACTGAATTAAGACAGACATTGATTGTATTTAAAATTAACTAAAAATATAAAAATTAGGGAAATCAACTTACTTGCACATATATAGGTTGCGGATCAATAGGCAAAGATTTAGCTTGTGGCTCCAAATTTTTAGGAGCATTTTGCGGAGCTAGCAACACTAAAATAGGGAATTGCCGAGCCCTATCCGAGGAACGTGCGCTGTAATCTCTTGGGGGCGCCAAAACTGGTGCTACGAGGACGATCCGGTCACCACCCTCGATAGCATTATCATTCACCGAGGCACGGGCACATGCCACCAGCGCCAGAACAAACAAACACTCTACACTACAGAGTCCCATCGTGACCACTGGCGCAGGAGTCGCCTCTCGACCTATTTATAAGCAAGTTTTTTCCAGCAGACGCGCTGCTACGTCACGGACCGCCTACTAGCCTTAGCAGGACACCACGTTTCCCACGATGACGTTATCAGCAAAATACCTAATACTCAATGTAATGTCAGTTCATCATAAACAATAAAACGTACGGAACGTAAAGCTGCCTGAATAGTTATTTGGTAATTCTATTCACGTATGTTTAAGTATATCTGGTTATTCCTCAAAACCGGATGGATGCCTTGATATCATATTTTGGATGACAATGTTTTTTTTTTGTTGTCAAAACTA
Organism: Heliconius erato x Heliconius himera; assembly: GCA_013421005.1. Taxonomy (NCBI): domain Eukaryota; kingdom Metazoa; phylum Arthropoda; class Insecta; order Lepidoptera; family Nymphalidae; genus Heliconius; species Heliconius erato x Heliconius himera. Next base: position 63,867 of record JAATLQ010031712.1, read on the forward strand.
GTTGTGAATTTCCACTTTTATTATTTTTTCGTCTTGTTGTTATAGTTCTCAAAATATTAATGTTTCATATATGGATTTTTATTCTATTTTACACAAACGGATTTTTATTAAAAATTGTGTTTGCAAATGTATATTGTGGTACTGTAGTGTATAGACGTGGTGCAGCAGGGCACAAAGTTTGTAAACCAAAGCCTGTAAACTGACTGGTTAGTTCGTTAGTGGTTAGTTTGGTTAGTGGTAGGTTCGATCCCCACTCGAGTAAATAAAATATTTATTTACATTTATATTTCCATTTCTTCGCTCTGGTGTCGAGGCAAAGCGCGGCGTTCAGTTCTGCCACTCAACACGCAATGTCTCCAGAATTCGGCGGAAATTGAGGAAAGGAGTGTCATAACACAAGGTTCCCTCTGAGTTCTGTGTCGCTGTGTATGAGATATAGCGTGAAGGTAATTAAAAAAAAATCTGAATCAACATTTAATTGCGTTCACACGATACACGATTTTCTTGTATCAGATTATGATTATGTAACAATTTTTAATAGGAAGTAGAAAATGCATGGAAAATGTTTTTCCCATAATACTATATAAGTTTTCATTGAATTACTCATATTGTGAATAATTTACATGAAAATATATAAAAAAATCTTACGGTAATTCTATTTATACAGATGTCAATTATTTGTTTAGCTCAAATGAAGAAAATCTATTTCTTATTAAATCATATGCCTTAACTCTTCAAAAGGTTTCTCGAATTGACACATGACTTTGCTTTTGTGCATTATGTTAACTCCAAATATAAAAATTGTGAGAAAAATATGGGAGTGCTATAGTTAAAACAGTTCCGGTCTGGTTAAGTAAAGCGTTTATAGAAGAAAAATGGAGAAATCTCTTTTTGTGTTCTGTCATGTCGAAAGATTATTTATTTATTTATTTACATTAAATTCAAAAAGGAAGTTTATTTTTAGAGAGGAAGCTTCTTTGGTTACACATTTTGCGGTTGATCACACGTGGTATCAGATTTTTGTTGTGCTACATGATACTCGCAAGATGGTGACCAACAAATGGCGTCCGGTAGTCAAATTCAGGAAGTTCTTATAAAAAAACAATCTTAGGTATAGACTAAGTGAAATTGTAGATGTTTAACACTTGATCAGTTTTCTTTTAGCAATTTTGTTTAAGTATAAGTAGTAAGTAGGTATATACTAATACTTATTTAGAAAACGTATAAAAATTTGAACGTAGCTGGACTCGAACCCGCGCCCACTGAGTCGTACGCTCTCATCGAGCTACGTCGAAATTTTTATGCGCTTGTTACAACTTATTTATGTTGTTAGCATAGCACAATTTGTGAACTAAGCGGCGTAGTCTAGCGTGAAACGGTAACGGCTTAAGCTTACAAATCGAGAAAAATAATTTATAAAAACAAACATAATCAAATTACATATTATATTATCAGAAAAAAAAAACAATTAACATTAAATATTAACATAAACATAAACACTTTAATTACGATCTGGTGTGAGCGCAATTAAAGTTTTTATAATTTTAATGAGATATTCATTTCAAAGCGCGGTGTTAAGTTCCGCCTCTCAACACGCAATGCTTCCAGAACTCAGCGAAAAGTGGGGAACGGAGTGTCTTAGCACTAGGTTCCCTCTGCCTACCCTGCTGTGTGCGGGATACAGCGTGAAGCTCATTAAATTAAATATTCATTTCAATTGGAATTGAACCCACGACCATTTTGTTTATAATCAGACTTGACTACAAATAATATAGAAAGATAGAAAATATTTACTTATATTTACACAACATTTATACCTCACAAGCGTCATGTTAAATATTCATGAAAGCGCTTTGTAAATAACACTAGAACATTAATTAGTTCTTATTTAAGAGTGGTAAATCCAAACTCTGTAACAATTACGTATAAGAAAATATATTTATTATTATTGTTTTTGCACGTAAATTATACTTAATAATTATAAATAATATACATTTATACAAGATTCTAGGATTTCCTTTAAACTTTAAAGTGCTTAGTGGTTTATTTAGATGTAATGTGTACTCGTAGGGTCATATCTTATGTCTTAAACTGCGCCGCGTATCCATTTCTATAGCCGCGTATTCATTCTATAAAAAATAAATAAGTTGAGGCCAGTTGTGGGACAGCGACACGAAGTGTGACTCTAAAACCGACCGTTGTGGGTTCGATCCCCACTCGAGGAGATGAAATATTTATTTAAATTTATATTTCCATTTCTCCGCTCTGGTGTCGAGGGGAAAGGAAAGCGTTGAGTTCCGCCACTCAACACGCAATGCCTCCAGAAATTGGCGGAAAGTGGGGAACGGAGTGTCTTAACACTAGGTTCCCTCTGCCTACCCTGCTGTGTGCGGAATACAGCGTGACGCTGAAAAAAAAAAATATGCATATATTATTACTATGCATATGAAATTATTTTTATAGATGTCTTATTTTTTACTTGTTACTTATACTAACACAATATGAAAAGAAACGAAGAAATTGATTTCAAATATTTATAGCCAACTGAAGTCGAAGCAAACCGTTCAGTGTTTTTTACAAATAAATAATAAAGTATCATTGAGTTTTATTTTAAAAAAAAAAAAATAACTGCTAGTGTAACGTCAGCTTTTTGCTTTTAAAGGTCAACATTATAAAATTCTTAGGAAAAATCTTAAATCTGATAACATCTCAAAGATCACATGGTAAATTAGATGGGAATCTTGGTAATTAAAATAAATAAATAAATCAGCTTCACGCTGTATCCCGCATACAACAGGGTAAGCATAGGGAATCTAGTGTTAAGACACTTTGTTCTCCACTTTCTGCGGAATTCTGGAGGCATTGCGTGTTGAATGGCAGAACTCAACGCCGTGCTTTGCTCCGATAAATATAAATTTAAATAAATATTTCATCTTCGAGTGGGGATCGAACCCACAACCAGTCCCACAACCATATGCGACGCGTGGCCATTATGAAGGTTATCCACTCCATCTCCACTGGGGCGAGTGAATAATTTTTATTTGTGAAAACCGTTGCGTAGAGTTCTATCACTCTATTGTTTCTTGGTATCGGATGCAAGGCGGAGAATCTATTGGTAACTGGAAAAAAGCATATAGCTGAAAAAATACATTATACTCGTACATACTCGTAGGTATATAATTACTTTTACCATGGGTTTTTTGAATAATTGTTGTTCCTACGCCAGAATTTTTACTCTATGGAGATTATATGAATATTTTTGGAAGCCAGTCGTGGCGCAGGGGAACAAACTGTGACTGTAAACGCGACTGGTTGCGGGTGCGAACCCCACTCGAGGAAATGAAATATTTATTTAAATGTATATTTCCATTTCTTCTTTCTGGTGTAAAGACAAAGCGCGGTGCAGCGTTTCGCTACAAGCAATGCCTCCAAAATTCGGCGGTAAATGGCAAACAAAGTGTCTTAACTAGGTTCCGTCTGCCTACCCTGTTACCCTGTGATACAGGATACAGCGCAAAGTTTATTTTTAATTTTAGATTTTTGTAATGAAATCAAAATATAATATAAAAAAAATATATTACATTTGTATGTATGTTATTATGTGTGTGAGAAAATAATCATTAAACATTATTATTAGTGTACAGTATTTCTTAGTAATTTGCTGTGTATGCTGTATTTAATTTTACGACTTTTAAAATTTATATATATATTTATTATCGGCCAATGATATGGCATTAACGTAATTGAAAAATAATAATATTTGTTTTGGTTTTACCAAGCAAAGATATTAGGTGTAGAAATTGTCACTACTTTTTCTACCAGTCAGTTTCGTTTATATGTTTTACCCATTCATATATTTAAAAATTGGGTTTTTATACATCAATATTTTAACAACAACATTTTGTTCTTAACTGTCAAATTTTATAACTGTGAATATGTCGATTTCAACCTGCAACCTTCGTCGATGTAAATTTATTTAAAGACCATTTCCGTCATTGTAATAATATTTCCTCAATCATATAAATAATAAAATCAATACGCAGCTTCATTAACTAACATTATAACAGCTTACTTATAGTTTTTACTTTTTAGTCCTGCTCGATGCGGCAAGAGTTCTGTAATAATTTTATTAAACGAAAAAAATAGTTTATATTTTTTTTAATAAATAATAGAAATAATATAATTACCAAATCTCGACACATCTCTGTCTTTGATATGAAGAATTTTCTTCAAAATGAAATTATTGTGATTATACTAAAATAAATATATTTTTTTAGTAGGGACTTTATATATAAAGGGGAAAGCTTTAGAATAAAAACAAATAAAATAATTTTGGATAAAATTAAAGCATAATGAGGAAAATTAAATAACTTTTATAAGCATATTTTTTTATTAGATTTGATCTTGGATAGCAAAAAATAGTATAAAAATAGTATTCATGTTTTTAAACCTTAAGCGTTCTTATCCTACAGCTTCTTAATATTTATGATTAGGACACGAAGATATATACAATATTAGGAAACTTTTTTGTAACAGAAAACAATGCCGAAGATAGTTTAAAGTACTTACATATACGGAGGTATTTAAATAGTAAGTACCTTACTCTTTAAATACCTCCTTTTATATGACATTTATTACTTTAGATAAAATCTAAACTAAAGATCTGATGATCGCAACAATTCTAATGAGAATCATTATTATATCTACATAAGCAACGACTGTTTATTATCAAGTAAACGATCTAAAATTTAAATTTTATTTGCAATATAAAGAGGCTGAATCTAGCTTACTACCTAATTCCATAATATATTTAAAATGTATCTTATATACAGTATCTTTTTCATCTTTAATGATTAGTGTACGTTTTAAGAATTTAAATAACTTTCTAGGCAATTGGATAATTAAAAGAGTTTTTGACTATTAAATTTATAAATATACTAAATTATTTTTTTAATTGACACCGTAGCAACTATATTTGTTTTAGTGTTTTTATATACAATGTGTTGTTCCAAAACTACAAAATTTTCTTTATTAAAAAATAATTATTTATTGTATAAATAAAAATAAAAGAAAATTAAATAAAATAATAATAGCTACTAAAAGATACCAGAATGTTATGATTCATTCCACGACCTTTGTCATTGATATGGATGCAGTTGTATGTCTTAGATCATAATTAACTTAGCGTCACGAACTCTATCTATCCTTCTTGTGTTTTAATTAATAAATAATATTAAAATAATATTTATCTGTTTTCTTAATCACTATATAATACAGAGAAAGAGAATTCTTTTAGTAACTGGAAAATCTTTTTCTTATGTTGATTTGATCTTGAAGTTTCTGCAATCAAACGAAAATGCTATATGTATAGTTATTTTACAATTATCCTTTGTAGGTTGTATTTGGAAAAATTGAAATAAACTTATAAAGTATTTTCAATATATTTTTTAAGCTTCATTAACATTTTCTGCAACAATATTCTGTAATATAGTAAAATTATAAGTAACGTAAGGCCAAAAAGTGAATGTAATATCGACTGGTTGTGGGTTCGATCTCCACTCGAAAAAGTGAAATATTTATTTACTTTTATATTTTAATTTCTTCGCTCTCGTGTCGAGGCAAAGAGCTGCGTTGAGTTCCGCCACTCAGCACGTGATGCCTCTAGAATTCGTCGAAAAGTGGGGAACAGAGTGTCTTAACACTAGGTTCCCTCTGCCTACTCTGCTGTGTGCGGGATATAGCGTGGAGCTGATGTTGATTTTTATATATTTTGATTTATATTTATTTTTTGATTTATTTATATATAAGTAACTTGTTAATGCAAAACTGAGTAAAACTTATTTGTATATATCTAGTCATATCTTATACTTACTTCTACATAAATAGGTTGAGATGTAGCGTTGTTCTTAAACTCGTTTCTATTGGCACCATTGCTTGATATAAGTCGTAGTACAGGAAAATCCTTTGCGGTTTCTACGACTCTCGCTCGTGAATGTTTAGTAGATGCTAGCACTGGGGCGACAAGTATCACTTTTTCATCACTTAAATTATTTTGTCCTTTCACATTATATATAAAATTTAAGAAAAAATGAAAAAATATAAAAAAAATGTAATTTATAAACAATCTTCTTGGTAATAACATCGTGGTTAAGTGATCTTAAGAGTGAGTTGAAGCCTTATTTATAGATTTTTGAAGTATATTATCATCACGACTTGCCATGATCTCTTCCGAGTTTTGCATATAACCATATGAGATCATAATATTTAATAAAAGATTTAATAACAAATAAAAATATATGTTTTAATTTTTTTTTTCCTTAATTTAAGAGTGAACAAAGGTGGTTTGGTTTTGAAATCTCCGAACCTTGACCTTATTAATGGATATATTAAAATACTATTAGAACTAGTTTTTTATATCGTATGATATGCAAAATTATTATTAGATAAAAATGACGTTTAAAACTAAATTTTAAACATAGGTTGTAGGAGTGGTATCTAAATAAAATTGTATGGTGATTTAAAAAATATATATTTAGGTATAACAAGGTGTATAAGTTTTCGTTCACAATATTGCTGATAATAATAAATGACGTTAGATCTAGAACATGTGTCAATATTGATCTTGAATTACAAAAAAATATATTATATTATATATATTACCTAAGAAATTTCTAAATAGTTAAAAGTCAGTCAGTCAAAATTGAAATTGAGATAAATATAAAATAAGAATATTATAAAAAAACCTCTCCAAACTGTGTATGAGTATCATTGAACATTTAATTACGAAAATTAAAACGAATCTGCCAAGGTTGTCTGTAATTGGTCTTCGTCGTATATTTGTTTGTATCACTAACATTACTTAAGTCTTATATAGATTACAGGTTTAAATCCAAAATTAAATTTAAGAATTTTCATACATTTCTGTGAACAGACCAGAATTTATATGACTATTATTAAAATACGGCATTTTTATGCTCTAAGGCACCGATTCCCAACCAGTGGTCCGTGGACCAGTAGTAAAATATGGTTCGCGAATGATTTAAAATTTTGGTGTTTGAGTAAAGTCTGCCTTCAGTTAAGTTGGTTCCTCAGTAAAACATACATTATTTTGACATTTAAATTTACTAACATACTTTGAAATTCATTGATTTTTAATATTTACTTAAAAAATCACACACCCCATCATACAAAATGTCAGATTTTTGTTACAACTTTTGACTTTTTTATTTTTATTATACCTACATACTGGTCCCTGCTAACAAGAATTCTATAAAAGTGGTCCCTGATCAAGAAAAGATTGGGAACCCTTGCTCTAAGGCATATAACAATTACTATCTATACATAATTACAGAAAAAAGACGTATTGATGTAAACGGCTTCAAAAGTGGTTTATCCAGTTGTAGGGGATTCCTCTGTACCGTGTCGGCAAGAGGCAATTGTGTTTATATTAAATTACATCTTTACATTGTTTTTATCTATAATAATACATTATTCTATTTAAATTGTTGCTTTAATCTATAATACGGTTATTATCTTACATACGGTTTTAATGAGGATACTTATTAAATATAGTTTTAAATGACAAGTTTAATTGTATATTATTTTACTTATACTTAAAGGCATAAATTATGATAAATTTAATATAAATTCAGTACAATTGTAATAGCCTAATTATAAATTCCTTTAACCTCTTCTTTCTACGGGAGCAGTGACAAATATTGGAGGTGGTAACACTCTAGTAGGTGCAATGGCTCCAATTACAGCTGCCGTTGTGCTTATATGTAGTTTGATATTAGACACCTTCGTTGCCGCTGCCATCGTGGTGGTAGCAGTGGGTTCGATATTAATTTGTTCATACGATCTCTCTGCTGCACAAGTTACTTGATCTTCAAGCATTCCTAGTGTACCTGGCGATAAAGTTTTTGTTGGTTTTATTGCAAATTTTCTTGGTACAGTCAAGGGCACAGCTATAATATTCGCAGTTTTTCGTATGGGAATCGGTACTGGAACTAGGGAAGACGGCTTCACACTAAACTCCCTAGTCAATAAAACAGTTTCGCCGTCTCTCGGAAATATTCTTACACATAAACCACAAAGCACTAATGTCAATAAACACAAAATCAACGGGCCGGAACTTGTCATATTAATCTTTTTAAATAAACACGAAATCACTCAGCGACCGTTTGAACTTGACTGGCTTAAACTCTGCGTAAATTCTCGTCTCACATATTCATATAATAAATTTCCATCTCTTCTTAGATACAAGAATGCAGTAGGGTGAAGTATTTCTATGTCTGTTGTTGTATCAATATAACGATATATATAGTTTTTCTTAACATAATTTAATATAAACAATAGTATAACTATACAGGTAAATAATAATTATAAGGTAAAATGCACACTTTATAAAATATGAACGACTAAACTAAAACTAACTTTTATACTAAAAATGTATACATAGGAGTATTTACAATAATATTTATGAAGATAAACTTTTGGTAGGTTATCAGTATATATACAAAAAATACATTTTGATTTGCAAACTGGTTTCTGCAAAAGCGTAACCAATTATTTCAATACATCATAATCTAAACGCAATTAAAACAACGTTCAACATAATTATGTATAAGATAAATATGTATAAGAATTAGTATATAAATGTCCTAAAAAATGGATTGAGGCCAGTCATGGCGCAGTGGCACGAGGTATGACTGTAAAACCTGGACTGGTTGTGGGATGAAAAATTAGTTATTTATATTTCCATTTATTCGCTCTGGTGTCGAGGTTAAGCACGGCGTTGAGTTCTGCCACTCAACACGCAATTCTTCCAGAATTCGTCAGAAAGTGAGGAACAGAGTGTCTTAACACTAAGTTGCCTCTGCCTACCCTGCTGTGGGCGGGATACAGCGTGAAGCTGATAAAAAAATAACTCATATATCCGTTCTATTCCTATAATTCGAAATTTATATAATAATATTTTGAAGTAAACTATGAACAAAGTAGCATATTTGATTAGTACACAAAGCGATCATGCCATTTGCATTTTCTGATACATACACTTAATATTCTAATTTCGCTGTGAAACCAGAAATGATGGACGATAGTAGCCTCGGCGGTGATCCAACTTAAGATCCATTTGTAAGCTGGACGCGACTCGGAGTTTTACATGAGTCATGGGCAAAACCAGGATTCTGAATGGGCATCAATGTAAAGCATCGCATTGTTTAAAGTTAGATAATAACGCAGTTATTCTCATTCATTGTATTTGCTAATATAAAAATCACACGTAGAGTAATTATTATGTTTTTAACTATTATTATTATGTTTATTAACCGTTAAATGACTACAAACTGTTAAAAATCGGAAGCGGGTAACGTTTTCAAAGAAAACACGTTAAAAACACACATCGTCTATATGATTCTAAACTATTTTGAAAGAGATACTATGTAATTGCAATAAGTGATATGTATCACCTACTAACAATACTTCACACTAGTTTCCTTCCAACAGGGGCCGTCACTTACAAGCGAGTGCCCCCGATTGACACAATTCCACTGCCTTTATAGTTATTTTCCACCTAAATCTACCCTCTTTTACACGAGTACGCTAACAAAACTGACTTTAAATCAATTGCACCACAAAGTCTATTTTATATATTTCACGTTTTATTTCTTAATATTTAAATTACAATCTTTGGCTATTGATATAATATGTAAATATGATTTTATTTAAGCCATAATCTAAGAACCATGGTTTTATTTTTAAGGTGCAAAACAGTTCCTACATCAGGCGTAATAACAATAGGAGATTGCCCTTTCTGTTGCAGCACGAGTGGAAAGTATTAAAACGGTCACTTATACTTTTTATTATATATATGACTTACTTCTTACTAGCGCTAGCTCACGGCTTCGCCCGCTAGAACTATTATTGTTTGTAGTACTGTTGTTGAACAATTATTTGTTCAATAATTCGAATTATTGTAGAATAATAATATCATTACAATTTTAAAGATAACATCTATATATTGTAAATATAAGTTTCAGCTAATTCTATAAAATAATTATTTTCTAGCAATATACTATTGTTAGCAAACTCGTGTTAAAGAGGGGAAGGTGAAAAAGACTATAATATCCATTGTGTCTCAACTCACTCAGTTGTAAACCGATCCCCTGGGAATCCCAGGTGAAATACGTCGTACTAGATTTGAAACTCTCTTTCCGGCCGTACACCATGTATGTCAGAAACAAGGCTACGACGTACATATACGTCATGATAAATGTCACTTGGGAACAAGCTGACGTTGTACAAAACTTGCTTTCGTCCCATCATGACCTATGCTTGAGTCGTTTTCGCACATACCAAGAGAGAACCTCCTTCAGAGGGTTCAAAACAAATTCCTCCGTAAGGCATCCGGATGCCCATGGACGTACGCAACGTGGACCTACCCAAAGATTTCGATTTAGAATCGTTAAAGGAATTCTGCACACCTAGCCAAGCTATGAGCGTGCAGATTCCCACTTCAATCCACTCATTGTCGAAGCATGTAAGTACGCGTACACACTCTCCGCAGCCGTAAGAGGCGACGAGGCCACTCACGACGACCGCGTGCCGAGGCCGCCAAGACGATATGTGTTTTTATAGAAGAAGTTGTATTTCTTTTTAAGAAACGTTAACCGTTTCCAATTTCTAGCATCAGAGTGGTATATGCAACTGTCAGAAATGTCCACTACGCACGCATTTAATAATCTTCAAAGTTTTTGTATGTAGGTGGCTTACTAATTATATGTACCATATACATTACATATCCATCCACCGCACACATACATCTGTATATTTATTTTCAGCTTCCAGCTGTATCTTGCATGTAGCAGTAGCAGCCCGCTCCCCATTTTCCGCCGGAAAAATAGAGATATTTCGTATTGAGTGGTGGGACTCAACGCCGGGCTTTGCATCGACGCCAGAGCGAAGAAATGAAAATATTAAATATTTCGTTTGCCCGAGTGGGAACCGAACCCATACTCTGTCGCATTTACAGTCACATGATTATGTCGCTGTACCACAACTGGCCTCTGATATCTGTATATAAATATTATAAAGGCACATTATTTATGAATAAAAGAGTGGAACTGGCTCAATGTAATATTTTTATCCAAGAGATTATTGTCGATACAGGTTTAATATAGCGAACATGTGCAATTATGATAATAGGAAAAAGAACACCATTAAACTTAAATAACTATGAAATTGATACCTAAATACTGATATTTAATGGATAAAATAAATTATATCCAATGAATATATTGAGAAAAAGTTATTCTATATTGTTACGTTAAAAAGTAAAAAGCAATTATCTTTTTGGTTCTTTCTTGTCTCACTAATGTCAAAACTTTATTATTGTATTCCTTCTAATATTATAAATGCAAAAGTGTAGATTAAAAAAAATAAGTGACTGATAAATTGGATACTAATTTAAAACTAAAAATATATCTAATGATTTTGTAAAACAAGCACGGCATTCGAATTTCAAAAAATAGGTAAAATTTTAAAATATTAAATGACTAGTGTAATAAATACAAAGAGAATAGATTTTTTTATAATTTATCCTGGATATAACATTAAATCTATGAATTACTTTACTTCCTTCACAAGTGATTTTTACTTCATCTACTTTTGCGATAATTTTTGAACAGGCGTTTACGTACGCCTGTTCATTTTAAGCATATTAAATGTATATTTATCATTGCTCCGATAAAATACAAAGATTTGCTATAACTGTATTTAATCGACAAAATTGAAGGTGCCAATATAATAAGAAAAAACATATATTTATTTGCAAAATTTAATTTAATTTCAACCAGCAGCTAGAAATCTTTTATATACACGTACTCAAAAAGGTGAAAATGAGTTTAAGGTTTTTTTAAAGTTATTAATGTATAAATTGATCGGCATCGTGAGTTGAGTGGCGGAACAAAAGCCGTACTAGATCGATTCGTTACCAGAGCGAGAAAATGAAAATATTAATTATTTCATTCCCTCGGGTTGCAATCGAACCTATAACCAGTCACGCGCTTGTGCGCCTCCGCTACGACTTTTCTAAATAAAATAATACAAAAAAGTAATATTAATAGTATTCAACACTGGAATCATATCGAAATTTTTAAAAACATTTTTCACGACAAGCTGACCTACCGTTGAACTCTTTGATGTATCCAAAAAATCTAATTTGATATAAAAAATATTTGCCCAACAATTTACTTCAAAATTTACAAAAAAAAAAAAACAAATATGGCTGGTGAATTATAAATGTTTTAGGAACGTCTTATAATTATCGTCTCAAGTAACATGTTAATTGTCATCATCTCATTTCAATAATAAGTTAATAAAAAATGTCAAAATCAAGATATTTAATCAAAACATTATAATTACGACAGTGTTTAATTTACTTGTAAAATGTGATTTTAGTTTATTTAAAAAAAAGTCTTTTTAAGACTTTTTAAAATATTAATATTAGCAAAAAGGATCGGGTCTGGTTGTATTGGTCGGGCTGTCACAGCGCGCCCACTCCCGGTCGCTATCCCACTACTGCCCGATGCGGAGACTTTTGGCTGCTGGGTTTCCCCCCTGGCCCGGTGCGTCCCTCCTCAGTGAACCTGCACCCCCCGGACTCCTCCGGGCAGTCCATATTGACACTGAGCTTAGTGTGGACGTCCAGTCAACATGGGTCACGCAGCGCCAGGACTCCCGCCCTCAGACCATCCACCGAGCCCGACCTCCGAGTAGCCGGATTACAGGAGACGCCACGCTCCCAGTCGAACGATGTGTTGAAAATATTGTTCCCTACTAAGTCGAAGTACATGGTTCAAAACTTACTGCGAATTAACATTTTCTTATCCTTCATATCATATATTTTCCATTTTAATATTTTAATTTTTTTATTACATATTTACATCTAGAAAAAATATGTTTTTAGTGTATCGTATCGAAGAATAAATTAAAATTACTTTGTCGCCAGTAGGTATGTTCGTAAAAAAATTTTAATTATTGGCATTAAATAAATAGATTAGCAAAAAAAAATGTATTTCATGTAGGTATTTTGCTTTGGATTTAAGAAAAATTATATATTTTATTTTTTTTATTACATATTTAGATTTAGAAAAAAATGTGTAATTGGTGTATCGTATCGTAGAATAAATTAAAATTACTTCGTCGCCATTATATTTGTTAATATTTTTAGTTATTAGCTTTAAATAAATAGATTAGCAGAAAAAATGTAATTCATATAGATATTTTGCTTTGGATATTTTATTTAAATTACATTTGGAAGTATTTTTTTTTCTTAGGGAAGAAATCGTTTATTTCTTAGAAAATATAAGAAATAAACATAATCATTGAATATTGACGTTACTTATTACACAATTTTATAAGTTTTTAAGAAAAAATAAAAAAAACACAAAAATGTACAACTTAATTTATTATATTTTATTTCTATTTTAAAATAATGTTACGTTAATAAATATTTTCAGTCATTTCGAGCTGTGATTACGAGTATTAAAATCTAGCACAGATGATACTTGTCTTAAGCGTACATTTCAGTTCCTCTTTTTTAATTTAACTATTGATACAGTAAGAGGCCGGTCGTGGCGCAGCGGCACGAGGTGTGACTGCAAAACCGACTGGTTGTGGGTTCGATCCCCACTCGAGGAGATGAAATATTTACTTAAATTTATATTTCTATTTCTTCGCTCTGGTGTCGAGGTTAAGCGCGGCGTTGAGTTCTGCCACTCAACACGCAATGCGTCCAGAATTCGGCAGAAAGTGAGGAACGGAGTGTCTTAACACTAGGTTCCCTCTGCCTACCCTGCTGTGTGCGGGATACAGCGTGAAGCTGATTTTTTTTTTTTTGATACAGTAAGAAGAAATTTGAACTGAAAGATACATATATCCAAATATTTTACCAATGGATATTCACCTGTGTTCTTTCGATTGGCTTCGCTTTCGATAATCCAATTCGATCATTGAAGGCATTGTGATCAAGTATTTATTATTTAAGCCTACTATTGAAAACTATATAAAAGTCGTAAACTCACCAAGATTTGAATTTATGTATCTTTGATACTACATACATACGACAGGTTATACATACATACATACATACATAACCCAATAAAGCTAACATAGTCGTGCGAGATGTGCGCTAAGCGCTCTTCTTTGGATTTGTATATAGTCATCTAAATTAAAAATAATTTTAATGTAAAACTAAGCAATGCTCTTATATTACATAGTTTTACAGTAATCATTCGACTCGACTTTTTTAAATCGATATTGACTTATATTAAAGTGATTATTCTCATTTTGATACTAATTAATTAGATATTAATAATGCTAGAAAGTCATCTCCATTAGCTAGAGCTCGTGATTTAAAGGCAGCTGCACCAACACCATTGTTTTTTCCAATAAATTCAGGAAAAGGAAAGTTTGGTATGCCACGATGTCGGACGTCAAGGAGGCCATCGCCAAATGAAACCTGTAATTGAAAATAAACAAGTTTATTATTACAGTACAATATAGGTCATATCGATATAAAAAACCCATAAAAATATGTATATAAACAAATGTAAAAATCATAATATAAATTAAAAATTAAAATTAAATCAGCTTCCCTCTGTATCCCCCCTGTACACGGAAGGGTAGGCAGAGGGAACTTAATGTTAAGACACTCCGTTCTCCACTTTCCGCCGCATTCTGGAGGCATTGCGTGTCGAGTGGAGGAACTAAACGACGCCTTTTGCCTCGACAGACGAGACCTCGACAGAGCGAAAAAACAGAAAAATAAATTTAAGTAAATATTTTATTTCCTCGAATGGGATCGAACCTACAACCAGTAGAGTTTACAGTAACACTTTGTGCCAATGCGCCACGACTGATAAAACAATATATTCAACGATTATAAATGTCACTTTGACTCCAAAATTTCCGGGTTGCAACAGGATGTGAAAGCACGACCTTAACATTTTGTGAGATAATAGGTTACAATGGCCCGCGATAAAAGTTTATGCTAAATTAATTTAAATCAAGGAAGACATTTCTTATTTATAGTAAAGCTTATATATTTTTATTAACTCCTCGCTGTAGCCCGCTTGTATAAGATTAAGCAGAGAGATCAGAAAATTAGTGTTCAGAAACTTTGTTATCCATTTCACACGAGAATCCGAAACATCGTCTAATAGTTTTAAGCAAGGGAATATCTTAGTAATATTCAGACTATTTAAGGGTTTCCATGTGAATTTGTCATTGGATCCTTGAAACATTTATTTAAGGTTATTTTTGATTTATAATAAAATAAAGTAATGATAAAAGGTTGAATTATTAGTCAATATAGTTGTGTAACAATCAAATCATTAACAACTTTGGAATATAACGTAACTATATATAACTATATAATTATTGTTTCTTACTTTTTTATTTATTGAATTTGTAGATAACTGAAATCGGTGGCCTTCGTCACAAAAAAAAATCCCTTTAAATAACGTTAAGTAAATGTAATTTAATAAATTCAATAGAAACGATTATTCGTCGGTCTGATACCTGTCATATACATACACACACTTCACGCTGTATCCCGCATATAGCAGGGAAGGCAAGTTAAGCCTAATGCTAAAAGACTCCACTTCCCATTCCGCCGAATTCTAGAGGCATTACGTGTTGAGTGGCGGAACTCAACGCAGCACTTTGGCTCTACACACCTTTACAACCTGTCGCGTTTACACGTAACACGTTCGTACCCCTGACGCTTGTACCCACGATTGACCTCTAATACCTAATATTCAATTTAATTTAATCGCTTAAACGAAATTATAATTAAAATAGCCAGAGTTAAGAATTTAAAAGATAGTTTACGATCTCTCTTATAATTATTTTTGGAATAGAATTGTCGTTAATAATATTGAATTTGTTTAATTATTGCATGTTCATTAAAAAAGCCAAGGAAAGGCATTTTGTGCATTTTGTGCATTAACATAAAATAACTAAAAAAAATACTCACATCAGGCTGGAAAGCATTTAGGGAGTTAAAGCCAAAAGCAGAGGAAGCACTTTGACTTCCGCTTTGGCCACCGAATCCTCCAATTGCGGATGCCGAAGATGCCGCCCCTGAAACTGATGAGCCAGATCCACTAAAGGCCGCTGCTTGGCTGCTGGCTTGACTGCCGCTGAAGCCACTGTAATATTCAAACATAGAAAGAATTACATTTTTGTTTAGTTCATATATCTAAATTTTATAATCTGTGTATTAAAAATTTCAAATTCCATATTAAATAAGGTTGGTTTAAATATAAATTAAAATAACAATTTTATAATTACTAATGTATCACATTCATTAATTAATATATTTAAATAATTGGGAACGTATAATTATTTCATAATATATAATTAAATAAACTAATCTACCTTCCGAAACCATTGAAAGAAGACGCTTGACTCGCCGAATGGGAAGCACTAAATCCTTCATTGAATCCAAAGGAAAACGACTGAGACGCTGAATGACTTACTCCAGCACCACTAGCACTACTGCTCACACTCGCGGACAGCCCACCATTCCCGGTTGGCTTCACGTTGAAACCGCCACCAAAACCAAACCTCGGATTCACTTTATTTACACTTTTTCCACGTTCTCCAGGAAGCAGAGTACTAGGATCCCGCTCTAAATGTTCCAAAACTGGGAGCACTGGTGGAGTTATTACAGGTTCTAACTTCTTATATTGTCTTCTTTCATCCGGAAAGACAAATCCATTGGTGGGGGCAGAGTTCGCGAGCCCAGCAGTAAACACGAGACAGACGCAAGTACAGATGAACTTCATGTTTGTGTTTGTTCTTTACTAAATTCAAATTATCGATGTTCGCTATATTAATAGGGTCGTACGAGGTCACCAGCGGTGTTGGCATGCGGCCCATGCCACAGCCTTCAGAAAACCCACTGCGCTACGCCTGCTCCGACGTCCTGTCCAATGCAATACCCCCTCTACGACGATCCGAGATGTATACTCGTATAGCCGTAAACGATATCCTTAAGTGGTTAACTGTCTTATTGTTCACGTTTAGATTAGCGGAAAATGGTAAACTCAATGGTATTGGGAAATCCAAGCGTCCTACTTAGAGATCTAAACAGTCAAGCCACGTCTTCAAACATACCAAATATATTTTTACTAAGACATTTAACACCTCCCCACTACGGGTTATATCAAATATTTACATATTTTATGATAGAGTAGCGTGTCACATGAGCTATTTTTTTATAAAATATATATAAAAAAGCCACTTTTATAAGCAAAAGATTCGAGGATATTTTAAAATATTCGATTTGTCAAATTTAAATAGGTCACCCATTAATACTTAAAATTTGATAAAATATATTTTTAAAAGATTTGAAAACTGGTTTCGAGAACGACATGAATTTTAATAATCGCTTGTAACTGGATATATTCAAGTTTTAGTATTTTAATATTTCTATATAATATATTTTTATCTAACACATAATAAATTTGTGTCTCCACTTCATAGCCTGCACACATTAATAAGTTTAATTAAATATTTATATTTTTTTAAATTTTGTTTTTTCTTTTCTGTTTGTCATTGAACAAGACATATACTTTAATAAAACTAGACATAAAGTATTACCTAATAAAGTAGAAAAAAAAAATCATCACTACTATGCGAATTCAACATACAATAACTAACAAATATTTACATAGCCGAAACGCTACTTCGTATTTTGTCTCTCCATATTTTATTTTATAAAGATGGTTAAATATGCAAAATAAATTTAAACAGCAAAAATTTCATCATGACGCCAGATGCCAGAAATAATGGCATAAAGAACTAATGACGAACTTCATAACTGTATATCTGTGATTTAGAACTTTTCAATTAAATGATTTCTATACTTAAAGGATAAAATTGCAATTTTAAAATTAAGCATATTAAGATGTCTTTTTTTTGTTTTATGTTTTTTTTTCTAAAACTGTCAAAGTTCGTAATACAGACTGCTAATATTATTAAAATTATATTCTTACACATATTTTTTTATAAAATTAAATAAATTAAATCAGCAGATCAAGCAGAGGGAACTTAGTATTAAGACACTCCGTTCCCCATTTTCCGCCGGGTTCTAGAGGCATCGCGTGTTAAGTGGCAGAACTCAACGCCGCGCTTTGCCTCGACACCAGAGCGAAGAAATGTAAATAGAAATGTAAATAAATATATCATTTTCTCGAGTAGGGCCATCGAACCCACAACCAGCGGATTTTACAGTCACACTTTGTTCCCCTGCGCCACGACCGGCCTCTTATCTATTATTTTATGTTTCAACAAAATATCTTTAAAGGACATTGAACTATTTACAGGATATAATATTTCTGAATAAGCAATGCGTCATTCTGCCACTGCATTCCAAATGGACCCCGCATCCGTGTACCGAATTTGGTATCTACAGATTTACTATTAAGTAATACCTACCTACCTACTTACCTATAAGTAGCAGGTATATACCTAAGTGACGTGACTCAGTGACACCTTTATTTAAATTCGATACTTTGAAAGAAGGTCGAATTCGGTAGAATATGATTTAACTTTATCGGTGTTATGTTTCAAGTATTTTTTTTTAAATATAATTTCATCATAATAATATGGTGTAAATCAACTGGTCTAGTTTGCGTAAGTGTTTAAGACAAGTTTGTTTGAAATATTGTAAATATATGGTTGGTATTGAAGAAAAAAGTGAGCTAAGACATATAATTACTATATTTATGCTATACAATAGCAGCCAGTACGCGTCTTCGTCGAATTTTCTCGTATTCTATATTTTTAGCGCACTTATAACGACGTCTTATGTGAAAAAAATTAATACCGTTTGTTACATACATTATGATTTTGTTACATACATATTCTATAAAAATTTATTTTGAAAATAAAAAGGTAAATGTATAATGTATATATTTAATATAGTTTCGTGAATAATTCAATATTTTTTGAAAGGGATAAAAATGATTTTCCTTAGGAAATACCATCTAGGTCTTATTTGTAGATAATTTAAAGATGTACAGTTGAATATGTCGAATTCCTCATACACTTTGATCTATCGCGCACGAAGTCAAACTTTCACTCCCTATTCCCAACTCTTTCAGCCCTTTTCGCTATGAAAGCTTAGCAGAGAGGTATGCAGAGTTACTTTGGCGTCTTTAATATCACTTTTCTTTAGTAACAAGTTATAAAATGTTCTCCCACAGATTTAAAATAAATCAGCTTCACGCTGTATCTCGCACACAGCAGGGTAGGCAGAGGGAACCTAATGTTCACCGTTCCCCGCTTTACAGTCACTCCCCTGCCCCTGCGCCACGACTGGCTTCAATATTATAGACACATATTTTAGATATTTAAAAATATATTTCAAATATGGCGGCAAATTCGTTACTTTACGCATATTTTTGTATAAGAAAATATGACATTCCTTGATCTGTAGACGTGGACTCGAGGACGTGTTGCATAATTTTACTATGAGTAACAAATTGGTCATTGAAGTTTATTTATTCAACTAATAATTATTCTTAACATATCACTTCTGTGTGGTTGAACAATTTTGGTAGAATTAGCCGCCTATGGGCGTAGGTTACCTTTGTCTAACTAAACCAAGTAACTATAGAGAATTGGATAACAGGATATCGTTTTTAGCTTCACGTTGTATTCCACACATATCAGGGTAGGCAGTGGAAACCTCGGAATCTAGTGTTAAGACGTTTCCCACTTTCCGCCGAATCTCAAGACATTGCATTTTGAGTGTCCAAACGCCATGCTTAGCCTTTTTACCAGAGTGAAAAAATGATAATATTAAATATTTATTTCCACCGATTGGGAATCAAACTCGTCTGTGCCCGTTGGCCAAGATAATTTTTTTTTAAGATTAATTG
Source organism: Heliconius erato x Heliconius himera (assembly GCA_013421005.1). Lineage (NCBI taxonomy): Eukaryota > Metazoa > Arthropoda > Insecta > Lepidoptera > Nymphalidae > Heliconius > Heliconius erato x Heliconius himera. The sequence goes on from JAATLQ010031712.1 coordinate 83,825, forward strand.
GAATAATTTTAAAAGCTCATTTATATAAATATCTAACAACATACGAGTTTTCTATTAAATGTACTGAATATTTTAAATGTTATCAAAAATTGCTTTATCTTTAGAATGTATTAGGTATGCTTAATGAAAGTATTGCTAATATAAATCTCCTCTTATTGCGGCCACAATCTTGCTATGTCAAGTGGACGTATTACCAAAAAATGATAGGGTTGTCACAGTGATTTAAATTATGTTTTTAAAGATGGCAAATGTAAAAACGAATATTCAGAACAAGCGTAAGATAAAAATTATGAATATTTTCTTAATTTTGAGATTTTTTTACCTTAAAATATACTTAACGTAAGTATAATTGTAGAGCATCCGTCCAAGCACTCATTCTTTTAAGAATGAGTGTTTACACTCATTCGGAAGTTTCAACATATTATAAATTAATAAATAACTCAAATATTAATTTATAAATGGTATGTATTTAGATAACTTGGAACCGCGGCAGCACAACGTCTTACTGTAACTCCACATGCTTTGGAATATTGAGCGGAGAGTAAAGAACGGAGTGTCTTAACGTTACGTTTCTTCTACTTAAACTACTATACCTATGTGAAACTAAAAAGATCCTTAAATTGCAAATGTGTTTGCGAAATCTGTAATACAGCACAATACTGTATCTATGACAATTGTGGGCTTCAATGATATCCAAAGTATGTGTTTAAATTAGGGGTTTATTCATGTTAATATTAACAAAATGTATTGGTTGTGAACCCACCAACTTCATAACATTATGTTTCTGCATTGTAAATTTAGAAACTAGTAAGTATAATCTTACTTATAGCTATATGTAAAGTATAATAGATTAGAAGAAAATATAATAGATTACTTTTGAAGTAAAAGATTCAATACATCACATTTTATATTTTATAAACTATATTTTATAAGTAGGTATGGTTAAAATATAAAATGTGAGGTATTGAATTTTTTACTTCAAAAGTAACAGGATGTTAGACTAACGGTTTTAAACATGACGCAGGTATGCTTCTCAGAACTTTTATAAGAATTTTTATATTCATAGTTTTATTAAAGATTAACAGTTTATTTGAATTTTATTGTATTCATGATAACGTCTCATCAAAAGTCGATGTAAATTTAAAGCCTTTACAAATGTGAATAATTTATGTAATTAAATATAACGGGAAATAAAAAGTAACATAATGTAGATATATTTTTTATTTTGATATTTTAAAATACTAAGAAGATTCGTCAGGTATTATTTTTTCTGGATAGTAAATTATATAATTAAAAAAAAATTGTAGAATTAATAATATTTAGGTAAATTGCGAAGTTTATTAAATAATGAATATTATGTTTTATACAAAAAAATTGTCTTATGGTCAGCCCTATTATATTAAAACCAAGTCACAGCCCGGGGTCGCACGTCTCGTGTCACGGTCGACAAACTAGACGTACATATATGAATGCTCACAACACCACACGTCAACAACAGGTGTAACATATGTCTCTGTCTCTAAACAGTATAGTAGTAGCTATTCATTATTGTCTTACAATTTTCTTTTAACACATCTCTTGCGCCATGTATGCGATACGTCATTTCAGAGACATTCCGTGTAAAACTCAAATATTTAAGTAAATATTAAAACTAAATAGGCCATCAATACGTTACAGCACAATGGGCTATCAACGTTATAGGTTATAGGTTTGGTTCTCGAAGAACATTGAGAGCGAAATGATTGAACACTGTTAAATAATAATTAATTGTAATATATGTGTAATTTGTAGTAATAAATTTATCAGGTTTACTTACAAAAAAATGCAATCTTGTTTTGTTCAGTTATTGAAATTGATTAGTGTCCCTTTTTTAATAATTATAGTTGCTTTTTTTAAATGTAACTTTTATATATCTAAATATATTAAAAAGAACACCTTTGTACCTACATGTTATGATTTACGTTATTATAATAATGACGCAATATTATATTAATATAATACTTTTATAATTTCATTCATACGTCGTAGGCACTATAGTAGTGTTCCTTACAAGGTAGGCCATAGAGCAATAATAAGAAATGTTAGTGACACATATGTATATAATTTATTCTTTGATATAGTCACCCTTCCTCATGGAGTACGTGAAGGGCCTAATTGCGAACGTTCATTGAATAATCATAATAGAGATATAATTCCTAGATTGAATAATTGATCATGATAATTAACATATAAATATGCTGTTTTATCGTAACTTTATCATAACATAACATTGTTATATAAAAGTTTGTACGTTCATTATATTTATTGTGATACGGCAAAATGGCTAAAATGCTTCATGGTAGGAAACCTGAATAAAAGAAAATTTAATAATTTTCTTAAAGGGAACAAATTTTAGTGGAATTATCACCCGTGAAATAAAAATCTATGGAAATGAATATTCTAAACTAAAATTTACAGTGGTAGTATGAGCTCAATGGAAAACTCATTGGTACAGATCATTTACCAGTATTATAGAATAAATTAAAAATACAATAGCCTGCAATCAAGTTACGAAAAAGTTAGATTTTATGTCTAATGGAGTTGGCACCCAACCATAGGTGACGTTTTTCGGCTCAAAACAGAGCGTCGGTCGGTTTTTTTCCTATACGTTTCGTCGCAATTTTATTTATTTACTAGCGTCTGCGACGCTGCTCGCGGCTTCGCTCGCTAAAACTACTGATTTATTTACTTTATACACTGAATTACGTTCCTGTTTTAATATATAATATAAATTATTTCAAGCATAAGCTTGTAGCGCATTTAAGATTTGTAATGTGAAATTTTTCATTATAATCATCATAACCGGTTGCATTTTCGTAGTTCCAATAAGGATATTCAATTATTTTGAAAAAAAAAGTATACATCATAACTCATCGTCTCTGCACAAAAAAGAATATAAAAATAATATTATTGATGACATCTAACCATAATCTTATACTCGGTCGATTTATCTGTTCGTTTGTTCCCGCTAATTTTAGAAATTTTAACAGACCGATTTAAGTGCACATTTTGCACTATTGTATTTTGGAAAACTTTCCTTAACAGGAGATTTATTTAGATTAGGGTTCATAAAAAGTAGGTAGAAGGTAGTCTGATTTCCCAATCATTCAACATTCTGGGTGTAGAAGCAAAGTATAGACGTGTTTTTGATTTATATAACTAAACAAAAAAAGTGAGATTTCAATAAGAAAACTGTTGATATATGGTTATTATAATAAATTGTATTAATGCATTTTATTTATATTAATCAGACAGTTGATATGAGTGTGAAACTATTATGCAATTAAAGACCTAGGTTTTCCTCATTTAAATAACTATTAACAGTTCATAGTAAGTATTCATAACACGTGATCGGTAATATTACTAAGATAAGTACTTTTACTAGCGAATAGTTCTGTCTTTGCTTAAAAAATATTATAATTTTTGAATCATACGAATTATTTTAACATAAATAATTGTATAAAGCTTAAATAAAAGTATGTATATATTCGATATTTTACATCTAATTTAAAAAAAGTTAATAGATTTTTTTTTCAATTTATTACCATTTAAAAATTAATACAAGAACAACAATACATATAACATCTAAAAAACCAAAAAGGTTTGTAATGATGTTAAAAATGTTCTTAAATTACACAATTCTAATTTGCAATAGTGTTAAATAACTCACTATATGCGAAGTGAAAGTAGAATATTTTATGTTTATAAGACAGACCTTAGCAATATCTAAAAAAAAAACAATTTGTTTTATTTACGTGGAAAATTCTAGAAGAACTTATTTTCTCCATACCAAAACAACATTTTTGCAATTTTAGCTACAAAAGACTTACTTTGTCCGACGAACACATATTCGTCATAACATCATTGTTGCTTAATAATACATTTTTGATATTTTTAAAGTTTCTGAGAACGCCTATTCGTCGCACTGTTTGTGCAGTTGTTTTAAAACATATGAATAATATTTAAATGAGCATTAAACTGCACGATTTTTCAGTACATTTCCAACTGTTGAGTTTGAGCGGAGTTGAGTTATCAGTATCGGATAATGGCGTACACGATTTTAATTTTTACAGCTTTTATAGCTGCTTCAGTCAACGGTAAGTGTTTTGTGTGTTTTTTATAAAAAAATATATTACAAAATCAAGCATTTATTTTGTAGATATTATGAAAAAATCGTTCGTTCGTTTATTGTTTCTTTTCTACTAATAAACCTAGAAGTGTTGAAGTGAATGTTTTCGTTTGCATAGTAAAAAATCAGAAAAAAAATCAGCTTCACGCTGTATCCCGCACACAGCAGGATAGGCAGAGGGAACCTAGTGTTATGACACTCCGTTCCCCACTTTCTGCCGAATTCTGGAGACATTGCGTGTTGAGTGGCAGAACTCAACGCCGCGCTTAGCCTCGACACCAGAGCGAAGAAATGGAAATATAAATTTAAGTAAATATATCATCTCCTCGAGTGGGGATCGAACCCACAACCAGTCGGTTTTCCAGTCACACTTCGTGCCCCTGCGCCACGACTGGCCTCACATTACTATGTGGTTACTTACTAGTAATTCAAATAAAAAAAACTATATTTCCATTTATCTTAAATATCAAACTGTACCCGAATAAACATTAACAATATTATTATTTCAACTTTCTTATGTTATTGCGTCATTAGACGCAAATAACGTAATTAATAACTATTGTTCATGTGATCTATTTAATATTGTGTTTTTCTTTCAGCTGGTTTCGTATGGCAAAACAATGATGATTTTGGAAAGTAAGTATATATATTGTAATATATTTTTAGAGTTTCTTAACTCAAACGGGAACCCATATAGGATCACTTTTTTGTCCGTCTGTTCGTCTATCAAGACCATTTATCTCGAGATCGCGTGGAGATATCAAGCTGAAATTAATATCAAATATTCAGGTTTATGGTCCCTTGGAGTACAGAAAAATTCAAGCTTCTAAATCAACACATTCACATCAGCAATTATGTAACGTTATTCAATGAATATTTATAAAATTTATTTTTGGATTTTGTACAGAACAGACGTTTGTAACGAAACGATATTTTGCTTCAAGCTTCGTTTATAGTTTAGTTCATACAAAATGATTGCATATGCTCGCAAATGTAGGTGACTTTTATAAGTCATGCATCCCTTTCATCTACAAACCTGTAATTGGTATGGAACCCTCGGTGGGCGAATCCGACTCGCACTAGAGCGGAGGAATAAGAAGGTACCAGATGGAAACCTGCTGAAACACAAAAAGCGAGGAAATAAAAATATTAAATCATTTCATTCCACCGACTGGGAATCAAACCTACAACCGTCGCGATTTTGTATTCGGGCGTAAAATGCGGAATGGAGTGTCCGGACACTTAGTTCTCTCTGTCTATCCCGCTGTTGAATAAAAAAAAATCATCCTAAAAATAAATAAATAATATACCATAATATTGTTTTAAAACATATTCTCAATTTTGTACAAACTCTCAAAATGGTAATAGTTTACAGATTTTATTATTCTTAAGAGAGAGAGGTATAATATTGGTTACATAGTAATATTTAAAATACAACTAAAGCAATAAAAATAAAAATCGTGAAATGTAACGTTTCCCTAATGTATATTTTTATTATTTTTCAGAAGACATGAATTCAAGGTATGTTTTCAAATTGGTTTATATTTGTTATTAGTACTGGTCGTGCATTGTTTATAATTAAAAATTAAATATAATACAATTAAATTATTATATTGTGCATTGATATTAAAAAAAATAAGATTTCATATTGTTTTTATCATTTTTAAAGTGTTATTCCATATTTAGGAAAGAAAAATACCTCATAAATAAAATGTTTTAAGTAAAGCATAACTTGAAACTATACAAAAATGTAGTTAGTATTAATATAAAAAATGTATAGGAAAACTTATAATAACAATTTATACTAATCGAACCTGCGTCTCATTGAAAACTCTTCAAGTACGCTGACCAATATGCCATACGTTCTTATCAAGCCTTGTCCTTCATTAAATTCTCATACGCTTGTTAAGGCTTATTTGTTGCTAGCGTCTCTGTAGAGGAATTCGTGTCTGTCTACTACCCAAAAATTATTGCTAAAACTTATCACTTGACATAGGAGATTGCTGTTAAGTAAATGTTTTTTGAAGGTAAAAAAAAGTGTGTTGAAGGTAAAGATAATAAAAGTGGAGAACGGAGTGTCTTAACACTAGGTTCCCTCTGCCTACCCTGCAGTGTGCGGGATACAGCGTGAAGCTGATTTTTTTTTAAAAAATGTAAAAAATTTGTTAATACTAACGACATAAAAAATTGTAACAAGCGTAAGAATTTTGACGCTACAGACGGTCCCAGCTATTAGGCTGCTTACAGGATTCGTGTGTTCGAATCCCGTTATGTTCAAATATTTATATGTTTTCTTAAATATTTCTTTTCTAATGATAAATAAGATTTTAAAAAAGTTAGACTCATTTATTTTTTATTTACAGTTTCATCACCTGACGTTCCCACCTTTTCCAACTTTTCGACCGTTCCCACATCTAACTTTCCCTACTTTCCCCCCTTTCCCCTCCATACCACCTATAGTTATTCCATCCCCTGAAGACATTGCCAAGCATAAAGGCAAAAACTTTAATGGAATATCTGTTAGTTCTTCAAGTTCATCCACTGTAGATAAAGACGGGAAAGTTATTCAAACTGGTGGCACTACTATTGTTACTAATAACGATGGTGTGGTTAAGGAGTTTGTGTGTAAGTAAACCACAGTTACATTATATACGTATATGATAATTAACGTTTCATTCACAATATCATATTGGTAAAATATTTTTGAACGAGGATTAGGAAAATTCTACTCGAGGCGATGAGTTATTTTCTGGTGACAAGACAAAGCGTGGCGTTGATTCCCGCCACTTAAGAAGCGGTGTTCACACTAGGTTCTCTCTGGCTGCCCTGAAAGGTTCTCCTGATAGGAGAAAGTAGGAGAAGAAAAATTTTAGTTATTGTTACTTTTGATTTGACTGTACTATATATGTTAACAAAGTTGTATAATGTATTTATATTTATATAACTTTGGTAATATTTATAAGTGAACGCTTTAAAATTAGAACATACCCTAAAAGACACGCCAATATACTATAAAAGAACCTATTCTTATAGTAGGTTAAACTGTATCTTTTTACTGAATATAATTTTTTATATCCATTTAAAAAAATAATTTAAGGTATTATTATTTCTTTATATAATTTTGTAAGTAAGACATGTTTTAAGATAACATCTGTTAAATGCACTCGCTATAGTAAAAATTTTCCTCATTCTTCATTTTGTCATAAAATAAAATTTTAATTATGAAAACTTCACGGTCTTAACAAAAGATGTAAATAAAATTATTTATTTTTTGTTAATTTTGCAGATGGAGATAACCCACCAAATATTAGGTACGTATCGATTTGTTTATATAAAGTTTCAAAAATTTCATAAACTAATAATTCAAATTCTATCTTAAACAATCTTTTATATATTTTTTATATAAAATCACATTTGTTATTAAATATGCCTCACTAAGTTCTGTAAAGCAAGTTTTATAAGAAAGTGTGTAAGAAATAGTTCAAAAATACATTAAAATTGTTTAACTGTTGGTATATTCGTGGTGTATTCATATAATAATAATTTTTTTTCTTGTTTCAGATCCGTAAGTAATTCATAGAGGCCATACATCAATATCAATTATTACATAAATAATATTAAAAGTTATATTTTATATATAGTAGGTATAATAAGCGTTAAACTGCAAACTACTGGTGGTAATAGTATCTATAGGTAAATATTAATGTTTTACTTAGTTTACTGCACAGTACATGGCCCATGCACTTTTCATAAAATGGATATCACTTAATGCAAATTTGAATTGGCACGCTTTGGGTTATCTGTCTACAGCACAGCATTTACCCTGTTACTTTTAATATGTTTACATATATTTAATAAATTATTTAATTATTTATTTACTTCTGAATATTCTGAAATAATATTATATTTTTTTATAAGTACATTTTTTACTTTTGCTGTTCTTATAACGCTATTTCTTAGATAACAATCATAAAACTTCGAATTTCTTATCATTTTTTATTTATACAAGAAATATCTTAAATATGGCATATTTTTTAATTTAGATTTAATTCATATTAAATATTTCTTACAGAATCCACACGTAATCGTACCAAAACAGGTATTGTAGAGTCTATTAAATTTTAATATTTTCAAAATACTTCTAAAAAAAAATAAGTAAATTATTACTTTATTTTAACAATTAAATATGAGACCGTCTAACTATACGCACGGCGATTGTGGGTTCGATTCCCACTCGAAGATCGATCGATAAGTGAATTATTTTCATATCCTCGCTTCGGTAAGAAGATTAAGCGCGGTGTTGAATTCCACCTGAATGGTGGAACATGCTTTATCTCCAGTACTCGGAAGGAAACGTGGAACGGAGTATCTTAACACTAGGTTCTCTCTGTCTATCTGTATTGTACACAGGATACAGCGTGAAATTAAAATAACATGGATGACGATAATGTGAATTTTTAGTAAACGATGTATATATATTTCAGGTGCCAATATTGCAGCCATTACCAATACCAATGCCAATAACTCCTGAGGCTATAAAAAATATGAAGCCTATTAAAAATGGGAACTTCGTCAGTTCTGCATCGTCATCTTTCACCAAGGCTACAGACATTAATGGTGTAAAGAGAACAGTGGGTGGTGGTAGCCTAGTGTCTAATGTAAATGGCGATGTTAAAGAAAATGTTGATTACTTTGAATCAAACACAGTTTAAATATCATTTAGTACTAACTAATAATAATCACTTATATTTAGTTTCAATATGTTGAATTTTATCTACCATTTTTTTTAAATATATCCCTAGAATTAATTATGTTTGCTTTTAATTATAATGCTTTTGCTTTTTATTAAATTTTTGATTATTATGACACCCTGGTTTTATTTACTGAAATTTTGCATATAACTTTTTTAATTTCCTATCTAGATCATTGAGGCGTGAAGTAATTGATCTAACTGTAAACATAATGGTTATAGGTTCGATTCCCACTCATTACCATACTTGTCAAGTGTAGCAAATGTATGGGACATTACAAAAAAAATTAATTAGATATGCAGATATCTTAAAAACTGCCTGCACTATCGGTACTTTTTTATTAACTCTTTCCATTATTGCTTTGTACTTACATTATTATTTCGTATAATTATATATGTATAGATAATACACACAGGAATGGACCGTGAATTGTGGGAGTCCTGGGCTAATTTTGAGGGCCTGCTAATTAATTTAATAATTGCCGTCCAAAAAGAAGGTATTTAGATTAACAATGTTTATTTTATAAAATAAAATCAGCAAGTTAGGCAGAGGGATCTAGTCAGATAAAACACTCCGTTCCCTACTTAAATGAATTCTGGATGCATTGGGTGGTATGTGGTATATGTAACTAATGGCCGCGCTTTGCCTCGACAGCAAGGCGAAGAAATGAAAATATATCGATCGAACCCACAACCAATCGCTTTTACAATCAACTTTGTGCCTCTGCGCCACGACTAGCCTAACACCACTGTTGTATAGACAAATGAAAAAAAAGGTAAATAGTAACTAAAATGTCATTCCTAATTGGGTTATTTGTTTACTATTTATACTATTATATAATTGTTTATATCACAAAGAAACCTTTCTGCTGTAAATTTCTTGGAAATTTAGCTGATAAGATGTCGTAGTTCTCTTATATAAGAGAAAAAATATATATGACATTTTGGAGATACGGCGCTCTACTTTCCAGAAATTGATTTGTAAGGTAAACATCCGTTATTTTTGCCACACAGTCAAAGCAAACTACTAATAAAAGAACTACGATTTAACCTGAATTATAATTATTGCAAAATCTTGAACATGAGAGTTGCTCAGGCTGTAAATACTTGATTCTCACTCAAAGTTCTTAACAAAATATATAGATATTAGATATATCTATATATTTTTTAAAATATTTATGCACACACTGTAGGCGTTCAAATATGTATAAATAATGAAGCCAAGTGAGTACGCATAAGTTATACTACAGAATCAACCCTTGAAAATGGATTAATATAAATTATCTAGTAAATATAATTAAATTAATTGAACTAATATATTTTAAAACTTCATTATAATCTTATAAAACTTTTACATTACTAGTTGAATGAATGACAAGCAACGCAGAGACGACCTTATGACATTATAGTCAGCAAGCGTCCGAAAAATCCTAAGGAATAGGAACGGTTTTTCCAAATTAAAAAACCTTTTGTAGTAAACGTAAACAAACAAGCGGGCTACTATAGCTCACCAATCTAACTAACTCAACTGGAATCGTTTATTCCTTTACTTCATACAAAAAAATATTTAACTCGACACGCAATGCCTCTAGAATTCGGCAGAAAATGTGGAACCGAGTGTCTTAACACTAGGGGTCCCACTGCCTAACCTGCTGTGTGCGAGATACAGCGTGACGGCGCTAACCGATCCTCTGGCTGGCTTTTTATGTAATTGTAAAGTATTTCCGACGGGTACTAGTAGATAGTGTTGGGATTGATATTGTAGAAATAATGGCTCCGGTATCACTCGCTTTGATTACTTTATCACTTAGAAATTTTCAATAATAATAAGTTTGATAAATAATTAATTATTACATATAATTATTTATATTGTAAGAAAAAAAATATGATTTGTCCAAAACAATGTTTGTAGGCAATGTAATATATCGCCCCACTAACCTTGCATATCTTTTGTTCAAATTTGAGTTTTTAGAGCAACACAATAAGGAAAATTAAAGCAAAATTTCAAAGTTAATTACTTACAATTTAAAAAGTAATTTAGACACTCCGTCTTGAAAAAGGAGTGATAATATATTTTAAGGCTTTAAAAAATGTTATTTACATATCAATAGGAAGCTCAAGGTTGTAGTCATTACGTCTCATATAAATTAGCAGAAAATTTTCAAACGAATGCATACATGCACAATAAGTATTTGCACTCAGTTAGGCGCTTAAACAATTTTCACTATGTCTAAATTATTTATATTTATTCTGTTCCTAACAGTCGCATACTGTGCAAGCAGTAAGGATTTTTTGTTTGCTATATATAAATAATAATTAACTTTTATTTTGCGATGTGAATAAAATTTTAATCAAATTATATTATTTTCAGTTGAAAAAAGGGAGGCTGAAAGAGGCGAAGAGCCATTAGAAAGGTACAATAATACATTTATGGAAATTATAATATATATATAATTACTTTAAAATGTACATAATTATTGTTTTTTATAGAGAGGAAGTAAATAGGGAAGAAAGAGAAGGTGATGAAAGGTTAGGTGAAAAATCAGAACGCGAAGAGAACGAAGGTAAAGAAGAACATACCGAAGAAGGAGAAGGCGAACACAGAGAAGAAAGTGAAGCCGAAGGTGAAAATAAAGAAGAAGGCGAAAATAAGGAAGGTGAAAACAAAGAAGAACTCGAAAATAGGGAAGAAGGCGAAAATAAGGAAGGTGAAAACAAAGAAGAAGGTGAAAATAAGGAAGGCAAAGAAGAAAAATCTGAATCTGGTTGTGCCAAGGTAATAAATAAATAGCTTATAATTTTATATTAAATATGTGTGTAAATACTATTTGACATTGACTTGTTTTTTCAGGAACAGACTGAAGACACTCTGTATTTGGTACCTGTAGAAGACGAAGTCATTTACCCCGTAGATACATACGAAGTTCCAGTAGTTTATTACTTGTGATGAATGTTTCATGTATATTTTCTTGTTTAGTTGTGTATAATAAAACTTTAAAATAAGCTTACTTTTTACTTTTTTTCACTTTCCTACAAAAGAAGAATAAAAAGAGAAATTGGACTTTTATTAATATTATATAGCCCGCCCACGGCTTCGCCCGCTTAAAATACATGATTATTGATTAATAAGCAGAATTGATTGCCAATAATGACTTCTAATATGATTTTTTTTATTACTTTAATCTGTAATATTCTAATATGATTTTTTTACGACATTATCGTAATTTCTATAAGATTTTTTTATTATTTCCAAGTAAAAATACGACCAATGTTGATATTTGATATTCATAAAATATACATAAAGCTAATTATTTATTATATGTATATATTTTTGTAACATATGTTCTTTTTACTTATGTTATGTTTTTTAAAACTCTGTTAAATGTGCTGATGTCAGTTAATAATTTATTGTACTGCTTCAGAAACAGCCTTAAATGTTAAATTATTGATTTGAGTAAGGATTCATAATATTCTTTGTAAAATAACTGTAATGATTGCATATTAACTCCTGTACAGTTTTTAAATTAGTTACACATATTATTAACTAAATTAAATCTAAATAAAATTATAGGTAAATATGTAGTTATTACAGAGTACACGTAGAAAGGATGTTTTAGTCATTTTTATATAGATTTATTTCAAACGAACGAACGAACCAAAAAATCTATGTTTTTGCTTGATATCTCTTTGAAGATCTAATCGTTCTTTATATCTGTGTTGAATTAATTACGATTTAAACTTAACTTTTGATTTATGAAGGTAGTCTCCACTAACAATTCAATTATGTTTACTTTATTGTATAAAATATTGTATAATAGTGCTTCAAAAATATATATTTTTATCAACAGTCATATAACCAAGACGTTTCGAATGAGGAATCTTACCAGCGCGATTGCTATATAACATTCGCAGGCAAACTAATGCCTTGAGTTCATTCAAATGACGATAATTTTTTTTTTATGAACCGATTTTGATGAACCAAATTTTAGTAGTTAAGTAGAGTTAAAACAAAGCAATTGGTGGTTTTAAGTAAATCGGTTCAGTACTTTCAGAGAAAAATGTGGACATACATATCGACAGACAGACAGACAGGCAGACAGACAGACAAGAAATTAAAAAAAAATTTTTTGCTTTCTATTATTCTTTTTAAGTATTCCTCTATCCATTTCAGTCAAAATTACTAAATATACAGACAGAATATTTTTACTGTCTTATTATATACAGAGGTGTATCAGGTGTCTTTCGTGCTCTTTTGATAAGAAATAAATCCTCTCCAGTTAAATTTAAATATATTTCTTTTTCGTCAGACATGCATTGCTTATAAAAATTGGAACACTAAATTGAAAGTAATTGAAAACAAAAATAAACTGAATTCAAATACGGTTACACTGAAAATGAAAACTAAAACTAATGTTTCCTGTTGTGTCTATATGCCATTTTTTTTCTTTTAAATTTACAATTTTTTTCGAGATTTTTCGACATTGGTGCCAATAGTGCACGATGAAAAAAGAAGAAATTAAATATGCACTAATGCTGATCACATACAACCCAGCACGCCATCTGGGGCTCGTTGGAATAGGGTTGACAGGTGGTGGTTTCTTAACACTAAGTCTCACTATAGACTGCCTTTCATGCTATATGTGAGATAGGGTGAAGCTAATAATAACAATAACAATTTAAATACTATAAGGCAAAATCAGGGCAGAATATTTTTGTATTACATTTTTATGTTACATTTGAGCAATAATTGAGGTCAGCTGTGGCGCGAGGCAAAAGCGTGTGTCTGCAAGGGCGAGGGTTTGTAGGTTCGATTTTCAGGAAGAAATGAAATATTTAATATCTTCAATTTCTTTGCTCTGGTGTCGAGGGAAAGCGCGATGTTGAGCCAGCCACTCAATACGCAAAACTCCCAGGATTCAGTGGAAAGTGGAAAGCGGAGTGTCTTAACACTAAGCCTCCTATCTACTTCTCTCCCACCGTATCCTACTACAAGCGGGTTAACGCGTGAAGCTGAAAAAACAAAATTTAAATTAAAAAAAAATATATATTTTAAACTATGAAAGTTAGATATGGCTATATGATATATTTTTAAAATCAAATTTATATAATATTATCTAATATGTCAAATAAATTTGTCCCTGCAGTACCACTATTTAAACAGTAATTTCATATAATTACTATTAATGCATGTGTGAGATTTCACAATATTCGTACATTGAAAGTATGTATTTTTTTTTGGAATTATTCTAGATAATTATGTTAATGTTTGATTGTGGTGTTTCTAACAGAGAGACACTACGTTTTCCACTTTCTTTTCTATTTATAACGAAAAATACATTTTATATTCATTCATATTACAGATACATTTACCACCAACCAAGTGGATCCCAGTATAACGGATATATAAAATTATTTTTTAAAGTTTCAAAATTTATTTCTTCTGTTTGGGATTGAATCTGAAACAATCTTATGTATGATTTTGACATCACGCATACATATATCGTGGCCACGGTGACATCAAAATAAATAATGAAATCTTCAATTAGCACTTTCAAGATCCTGTTGCAACAACAACAGTTGGTTTGACTCGTAATGTTTTAGAAATTATTGGAATAAGGAGAACATAAGAAATATATGCACATATAATTATACAATAAAATATAGCTCTTGTACAGTTTCGTTTTGATGGAAACTCAGCAGGCCTACAAAGAGTGGAAGTTATTAGAAAAATGTCGAGCAAAAATTGAAGATAAATGCAAACGAATAAAAGAAAAACTCTTTACAATCGAATGATATATATAATTTATTCCTATCGATTCTAAAATTTACTTCGAAAAATTGACCAGTGAAAAACAAAAATAAAGATATACTACATCTCATGGGGTAGACAAGCGTGACCGACGATAATCTTAGTACAATACCTGTCACATCGGCTTTGATGACGTACAGGGATGTATTAATAACTGACTATTAATATTTTTTCATATGTACTATACGTCGTTTTATATACAACTTATTAAACAATGTTACCAATTAATTATTAAATTAATAAGTATTTTCAATTATCTGGTGGTAAACTGGTACAACTCCACAAGGCAATAAATAATTTGTAAAATATTTTCATTACGACAAAATGTTATAATATTATAAATATAATCTTGAATTAAAAAATCATTTTGTGAAAAAGTAAAAAATACAAAATACAAAATGCTCATTGCTCTTGCAGAATCAAAAAAATACCTATTAATATTAACTAGTGACCGCCTGAAACTTCGTCTTCATCTGCTCTTGTCAAATTCATAGCCATAGTAATTTATTTTATTATTTCTGATAGTTTCGCTGGACTCTTATTTTTGTTCATCAGGTATTCGAAATCTTCAATCTTTATATATCAATGTTAAATGTTCATCACGTTCAACAACTTTTGTTAAACGCGTATTCAATTATATTAGCTTGATAACGATGGTAAGTTGAATCCAGTGCTTGAAACAAACAATAAGACACATAATTAACAAAAACTGAGATCCCTGTTTTAAGTTTTTTTTAAAATCGCATGAATTACTGGTCCCAAGGAATCATTTTCGTCATTATCGGCGGCAGGACTTTCTTTCACTCTTGCTTCTGATACTAACAAACGAGAAATATTTTTGATGAGTTTATAACTTTACATTTAGACGTATTTTATATATTATTAAACTTTAACAATAATTGATATTTGATTTTGCGACCCGTGAGACGTCGCCGACACAGACTCGGTTTCTTCACAAGTCATTTACCTAGTTTTCAATACATATCATTAAGAAAATATCCTTGTGGCAATTTACAGCAGTAGGATGTTTTTTTCTTATGTTCTAAAGCACACAAATTGAAATTAATGTTGTTCAAATTTAAATAAAAAACGAACATTGTAAAAAATTTATCATTGTTTTTTAAGATTTTTTAAGTGTTATTCCACACAGAGGAAAGAAAAATATTTATTAAGCAAACGTAAAAAAAATTGAATGTAGCGGCATTTGAACGCCTCTTTGGAAATTTGTAAAAATCTCTCTACAGAGATGCTAACAACATAAATAAATTGTAACAAGCGTATAAGAATTTCAAATTTTTATACATTTTCTTAATAAATAAAATGTTAAATAACTTTTTAAGCGCAATATATAAAATAAAACAATATCACACATATGTTACTGCATATTCAAATTAGTCCAGTCATACATGTAATGAGCAACCAAAAAATTTCTCATATGTCACGTCAAATCCCAGGAATCAATAACTATTTGCGACATTTTCGTACAAAAGAATTGTATATTGAGTGTCCATTGTTGTTAGAACAGCCATAGCTTTGAAGGCGTTAAATGACATATAATATAAAGCGTATCCTTCGGAGTTCAGGCATTCGGAGGTATACA